>PVJI01004149.1:0-112521 GCA_004026765.1 Micronycteris hirsuta | reverse complement strand
TCCTTTAGTTGAAAACACATAATTGCTTTTTCATTTTGCCCTTGTGCACTAGCAAAACTGTTAGGCACCCACAAATACATGATGGATGAATGAACTATCCGCTGATCCCCTGAAACACTAGCAAATTGCCTCGCTCTCCCATCATATGCCATATACAGATGTGGCTGTAGAATACATTCCCACATATCTTTTCTTGAAAATTCAGCAAGTCAATAATAAGGAGATGTGAAATATATTAACTGTCTTTATAATCTCTTTCTTCTGTGCCTTGGGTGACTGCTAGTCTGAGATTCTATACTCTGTGTGACTGGTATGGATGACAGCATGCATAATTTACTGATGTTATTTTCTCAGGCTATTAAGCTGTGCCCAACCTTTTAAGAATATTAAATTGGAAGATCATGTTCCCACTATTTCAGAAAATTGGTTGCGTCACAGCCTAACAACTTGAGAAAATAACATTATTTTAGAGGGGATGTAAAAGAAGGAATAAAAACAAAGAATCTCTCCTAAGCCTTAGACTGGAAATACTAAATGGATGTCCAATGGACCCAAAATTTTGTCAATTTGAGAAAAGCAGTAAAAAAAAAAAAAAATACCATTGTTACTTATATAACTAATGATCTCTCTTTTAAAGATCTCTGGTATTAAAATTGCCAACTATAAATATTAACCCTTTAGTTGTTCTCATATATCAACAATTACCCCTGAGAAGGAAGAAAATAAACTGCTTTGCTCACAGTGGAAATCTGCACTGGGGAAATTTAAAAAATGTAAAGTATAATGGGAGAGGTAGGACTCTATTTAAGGAGGCAATTTAATCGAGACCGCAAAGGAATGTATTACACAACCGGTTTTTTAATACAGTGATATGGAAAATGCTGAAAGGATGATCTTGAGTCTCAATGACCTTTCAAAGTGGGGAAGAATGTGAGTAACAGCTTTGCAATCTGATGGCTCTGCCAATTGTTTGTGACTAGAAGGGAGATGGTAAACCAGCTTCCAAATAATGCTGGTTTCCTAGCAACCAGAGTTCTACTGGTTTAACTAGATTTTAAATGCAAACGATAAACCTCAAGTACTAAGCCTGAAAGGGGTGTTAAATATCTTGGGGCAAACAACACAATTCCTCAAAGGAAATGCTCTCCTGAAGCAACTGGCAGTACTACCAGTCTGTTTCACAGCCTTCCTCTGCACTCAAGTACCAACAATAAGTTCCACATCAGCACTGAGTTATGTGGCTGGTGGAAATAGGATTCTTTCACAGAGTTATAGGAAATACATTTTGAGGACACACACATAGAAGACTGAGGCATTGTGGCAAGGTTTATGGGAGAAAAAACAAAGGACACCCCCAGGTGCCCAATGTCTCATCCATGACCAGGTGGCTTAGCTTCATCTCCTTGCAGAAGAAGTTCTGGGCCTGGTGAGCACAAGGGCCCATTAGGAGACCCAGGATCCAGAACTGTAATGCCACCACCTTAGGCTCTAGCAGTCCAGCACAGTCTGTGCTCCCCCCTGCACTCTGGCCCCATCAGCACAGGCTTAAGACCATGCAGCTGCTACAGGGAGAGAGAATGTGCAAACGTACAAGCCTTGGCCTTTATTAAGCTTTAATTATATTACCTTGGCTTGGGAAGGGGTAAGTTTTCTTTGAAACTAACCAGTCATCTTTCTAATTCTTTAGGGGCTTGTGGTAGGCCCTCCCTCTAAACACTCCCTTTCCTAGAAAATCCCAGGCTACACTCCTCCCCTTTATAGTTACCATCTTAGCTTCTACTATGTGTGTGTCTAGCAAAGGAATCCCCCCTTTACTAGTTCTCTCTCCCCATGGTAATCTAGGGGAAAAAAATGGTTGTTCCCAGAGGAGATTAGAAGCCAGCCCATCCTCCCTACTCAGGGGAGGCAGAGATGTTAACCCCTTTGAAGAGGAAAATGCCTCTATACCCTGGAGCGTCTGGAAGCTGTAGCTTCCTAGTCAATCAGGCTTAGCCAGTTTAGCTCCCTTCTCTTCCGTTAATAACTAACTAGCTGCCTACACTGAGTGTTGTATTGGCTGTGACTATCCCCTGATGCACTGATGAACCCTACTTGTTTCCTGGCAGAATATAGACTTGAAAAGTTGTGTGTTTCAAATCTGGTGTACATCTACAATGATTGTGTGCAACTTTGTATTTTGCAGGCTCATTTATTAGATTGTGAGTATATTTCCCATAGATTTGTTTTTTTATCCATTTTCAGTTTTGTTCAGTATGAGCTCCCATTTTATAAAACAGCCTCAAGATCTAAGAAAAAAATCTAAGAAAAACCTATAGAATGTCTTAAACTAGCATGATCTTCAAAAGCAGCAGATGGTTTCAAAGTAGGTCTTATTTCTACAAACTGCTAAATAGGACATCGGTGTGCGCAAAAAAATTAAATGAGTGAATATAAGCACCTTTGGAAACTCTCATTTAATTACACTATATTCTTTTTTTATAAAGATTTTTGTATTTACTTTTAGAGAGAAGGAAAGAGAGGAAGAGAGACATCAATCTGTTGCCTCTCACACACCCCTTACTGGGGACCTGGCCTGCAACCTAGTCAGGTTCCCTGACTGGGAAATGAACTGGTGACTTTTCAGTTTGCAGGCCAGCACTCAATCCACTGAGCCAAACCAGCCAGGGCAATTACATTATATTCTAAATACCTTATAGACATAAATGAAAGCTCTGGAAATGTAATGTATAGTTTAGTCTCTTGCAGAAGATACCCTGACTCTCCTTGAGGAGAAACTGGACAACAATCAAAGCCATAGAAAAAGCCCAGGGTTTTCAGTCTGAATCCAGCTATTACGGATCCTAGCCATTCAATGCAGGAGACATTTCCAAGGAAAAGAAGTACATCATTCTATTAATTCATTCTCTGCTCTTTCTGCCTAATCTATTGAACCTTTGTTTTCTCATAGGAAATTTGTATTCAGTATATCTCATATGAAATCCAAGTTATCTTTTTAAATAAATAATGATTAGCAAAGATGTATGTATAAGGTCTGATCTGAACTTAAACAAAAAATTACCATAATCAGTTTAACATGTTATAAATACAAAGTTTCAAAATCCTTCTAGAGATATTTGATTTTTACACACTGAAGTAATTTTTTGATGATTTTATTTATTTATTTTTAAAGAGTAGGGGAGTGAAGGAGAAAGAAAGGAAGAGAAACATCAGTGTGTGTTTGCCTCTCATGCACTCCCAATGGGGGACCTGGCCCGCAACCCAGTCATGTGCCCTAACTGGGCATCGAACCAGCGACCCTTTGGTTTGCAGGCTGGCACTCAATCCACTGAGCTACACCAGCCAGGGCTGAAGTAGTTTTTAAAAAATATTTTCCTTGAGATTATCTATTCAAAACATTCTGAAACATTAAGGAATATATCAAGAACAGATGAAAATAGTAATATGAAAGCATATCTTCTTAATATAGTAACAAAGAAAGGAAAAACAAGAAGCCAGAAAACTTGAAATGTATACATATGAAGTTGTCACAACAGCATTATACTCAAGTTATTTCCTGTGGCTTTCTAAAGACAACAAAAATGGCAAGGTATTGAGAATAAGTAAATGGTGATTTTATGGAAGCCCTTTTACTAGAGAAAAATTGAGTTAGTAAGGATCTTAAAATGGTAAGATAGGAGAAGTTTTAGAGATAGGTTCTTCAAAAACTATTTTTCCAGCATTTCAAAGGTAAAATTATCATTTTTGATACAAAAAAACAATGTAATCTGCCAATGAAATTTTCCACATGATCACACCTCAAAGCTTTCCAAAATATTTAACATATATTTTTGGCTTATGTTCCAGAATTTTAGGGATCATTAACTTAATGTCCTTAAATACAAGTATTTAAAAATTGGTTATTTCCTACACTCACATTCAAGGTTGTATTCTGGTCTTTCTTTTTAGATTCATGAAGTAAGGGAAACCCTTATTATTCTCTATATAATAAGAATATTGTTTAACATTGATAAGTAATATATGCAGAATTAATAAGGTATTTATGAAAGTTGAAGAGGTTCATACGGATAGTCTGATTAAAATGGAGAAATTTTGCTTCTAAATGCTGACTATTAGGAGAGCAAGTCAATGTTGTGTTCAGAATGCATTTTAATTTATACCTAGTACCTCTACTTTTTAATAAGTTGCCTTTGTGACATAGAGGCCTCTTCTTTTACTCAGAGAAACTGGGAAAAGATAGTTTGTGACTTTGGTGTTCTACTCAGATTCTGAGTGGAGATTTAAAAATTTCCACCTGTGCGTAAGCTAGTAAAAAAAAATCACTACCTTTTATATCCGCACACCTAATTATTGTGTCAATCAGAACTGACAGGAAACTAACAAAGCCACACAATTATACAGATGGATACACTTTCAAATGTCATTTTAAATGTCTGAAATTGCATAGTTTTGCAGTCCTCTTATAAAAAAATGTGAAAAAGTCCGATCTGTAATCTTTTCTCTGAATACAGAATACAGCAAATTCACATCCTTAATGCATTCACCTTTTATCCTTACAAAAAAATGATAAAAATCCTGTAGTCTAATTCCTGCCATTTTATCTTTTGAGGTGAATATATTTATTTCATATCTTTTAGAATTCTCTTATCCTTAGAAAAAAATGGAAAGTATTAACTGAATTATGTTAATGTTGCTTAATTACAAAATAATCTACTCTCATAATAAATTATTTAAATAACATAAGAGAAATTAAAGATTGAAATCTAGTCCACTCCCAAGCCTAGGTTGCTAATTCCTATCCTCAAACATCATTTGGATAGTCTAATTAAAATTTAGAGAAATATATGATTAATAGTTTTTTTGTCCTTTTAACACATCCTATGTATTGATATATGGATATGTTTATATGTAATTATTATTATTATTATTAGATATATAGTATAAAATAATTATATATTCATATATATTGCATGCCTCTGTGAATGCATCTGTAGGGTAAATTCTGAGTAAGGAAATGTCTACATCTAATTATTTATGTACTTAAAATTTAAATTAAATTAATATTAAATTATATAAGCTAAAATGTGATCTAGTTCAATGTAGTCCAAATGTAACCCATTTAACAGTTTAAAGTTCATCAACAATAAACCAAAAGATTATCATTTTGTAAAAACAAAACAAAACACAACTTAAGCAGAGAAAACGCCCTGGGAAAACAGTTCGTGGCCAGCACTGGAACTGAATTTTGAAGAGTACAGCCCAATGACAATTATAACCACAACTCTTTAATAACAAAAGTGAAAATAAAACTAAAACAAGTTATATTAGGTTAACACATTATAAGAAAAACATTAATAATGGATGTGGTTATTTCTAGAATTTGCATCAATGTAAAAGCAACCAAAATTGTTAAATGCCAATAAGATAACATATATCATTAATGTAGACAGTAGATAATTAGCCAAACATTTGGATAGTTTCAGGTTTAAAGCCACTAAAATCAAACTGGTTCCTGAAAATGCTAAGTAAAACAGTGGATATAAACCTCCCAATGCCTAACCATTTTTGCTGGTATAGAATAAACACATTGTTTAATGACAGATTGTATTTTTTCCTTTGCTCTTTTACTGCGAGAGAGGGAGACTTACCTGTTTCAAAATTTATCCTCACTTTAATTATTTTCCTATTTAGATAGAGAAATTTAAAATAAATCTTGTCAGTTGAAAGAATTTAAGATCTACAGTACATAGTATTAGTCTGGTCATTACGCAGTAGGCAGAGTATTTATAACCAAGATCAACAGACTTATTAGATCCCTAATTAGTTACATATATATATAAAATACATAATCTTCTAGATCCTTTTCAACATTTTATCCTTAAAATGTTTTTATAGTCATTAAAGTCTTCTTATTAAACTCCTTTGAAAACATGTTTCATTTTGAATTGCCTTTCCAATAATCAAGTTTTAAATTTAGTTTGTTATTTATATGTATTTATAATCATAGTGCATAGTACAGGAAGAAACTCCTCTCTCTCTCTCTTTCTTTCTCACACACACACTAAGGAAGCTTCTAACTTAATGATTGTATTTATCCTAGGGACCACAATCAGCATAAATCATCAGTGTCTGCCAGGTTACAAGTAAAGTTGTAGCAATGATACTTAAAACAGTATTCATGAAAAAAGATGCTACCTCTCTAATAAAACATCTTTTCCGGGACTTCCATTGTGAATGCCTAAATGATTTAGTGCAATTGCTTTTCATTACAATACATATCTGTGCAGCTCTCAGAAGAATTCACTCATCACTTCATCGAGATTAAATGTAATGTGCACACTATGTACACCATGGTGCTGGAACAGTACATTGATCAAAATTTGGGTTTGATTCTGTTCCTAATATTGTGTCTGCTTTTAGAGTTTATACAGAGAAATGCAGCCCTTCATTTCTAGGAGTTTCCAAATGGTCTAAGGATTAATGATGAACAACAAGTACAACAGCAACAATGTGGTGCCTGACAAATTAATAGAAAGGCAATAGAGTACTGTAACTTTTTTAAGGAAAATGGTACATACCTTGAAGGCGAATGGGATTCAGACTCACAGAGTAAAAAGAAAGATACATTTTAGGTGTGGATAATCGTGTGAGTAACGGAAGGAGGTGGACTTATGTAAGGCACACTGTAGGGAATTGGTTTAGGTAGAGGATAGGTATCCATTTGGCCAGGATAGACTTGAATTAAAAAAAAAAAAAAAGAAAAGAAAAACCTAGTTAAAGTCCAGGTAATTCTATATCATAGAGATATGCTAGTCCTTAGGGATATATAATACAAGTCTAAGAAAAGACTATTTTTTTTCCTATTGGAAAACTGAAATTATGGAATGTCTTTTATCTGAGGTGTTAACACTTTACGAAAATTATCTAGGTATGAAAAGTAACATGGATTGTTAGATGGAAGATAATACTAGTACCTAATTTTTTTTAGCACATTAACTGTCTCTTCTGAAACATGGTTAAAGACTGATATCATAATAATACCTTTATATAGGGGAGAAGATAAGGCTAAGACAGGTTCAAAAATTTCCCCAAGATTCTCAAACTACCCATGAATGAGCCAGAATTTGAACACAGGCAGGAGGCAACTAATTAAAACTAATCTTCTCGTGATATATTGCACTACTGTTCAGGAACAGTATAAATAAAGAGTAATAAAAGATTGTGAAGCAAGTCAGATCAGATCAAATAGTGCTGTGATAGCACAGCACTTTTAAAGAATACAATTTTTCGAGTAAGGATGTATTAGTATTTTATGCATTTTCTGTGCAGAAACTGGCTTCCCCCTTATCCTGAAGTACATGGTCATGCTAATGATAGCCAGTTATCCTAGATTGATTTGACAGAAAATTCAAGGTGAAAACAATTTGCAGATGTCTCAGAATAGATTCATATTGTCAGATTGCCCTGTTAGTGATGGTTTGGCTTTGTCGGGATAATTTTCTCCCAATATGTGTTCTGTAGAAATGATACAAACCACTTTGTTGACAGATCCCTTAAGAAAAATTAGGGTTGTCCTTACCTGTTTCTTAAAGGATAATTTCCAGCTGATTATTTCTCTTCAGGTTCTTCTGAATCAGACATAAAGGTAGCAATGAAAACCTACGCACAGTAAACTCTTGTAAAACTTCATCTAAAGCAGACTGTTGTGGAAAAGTCAGAATAACAGCGAGCCCATCGGCTGATTTTATTCAGATCTGCCTTTCTGCTTTGGTGACATCCGTACTGAAAAGCCTCACACAAATAATATCTAATTAGGAATACGAATATCTAAACTAGAAGTAAATGTTCAAAAAGCATTAAATCTGGCATAAAATGTTTCTACTAGGGAATATGGAATGTGTTTGATAAATGTATATTATTGAACAAACAGTGTAACTTTAACTTGAATGCAAGTTCCATACCTAATTTAAAATGCAATTTACATAAGATTTATTATGGATAAGCAAATAAACATAATTTGTCCCCACAACATTTAAGTAAAAATGGGAATCACGACCATCCTTTCCCTCTGGTAAGACCCCAAAGTGGCTGCACGTTTCACACTGAGAGAGATCAAAGTCCTTGCAATGATTTTGTGACATGACACCTGCTACTTCTCTGATAATAGCACTTCTTGTTCTCCCTGTCACTCATGCCGTTCCAGTTCCTCTGGCCTCTTGACTACTTCTCAAACTAGGTACGTTCCTTTCTCTTTTTTTTTTAAATATTTTGTTTATTTATTTTTAGACAAAGGGTAAATGAGGAAGAAAAAGAGGGAAAGCCACATCAATATGTGGTTGCGTCTCACTTACACCCCACCAGGGACCTGCCTGCAAACCAGGCATGTGCCCTGACTGGGAATTGAACCGGTCACCTGTTGGTTCACATGCCAGCATGCAATCCACTGAGCCACACCAGCCATGGAACATTCTTATATTAAAATATTAATATTAGTAGTTCTTTCTGTCCAGAACTTTTTTCAAAATTTTATTATGGGTGACACACTCTTCTTCATGCACTTGCTAGAAGACACTAAAAAGGCCAACTCTGACCGTCCTATTTAAATGTTACCCCCACCAACTAACATGCAATTCCTAACATTCCTCACCTTGCTCCATCTATACACTCTTCCAATTAGCATCTTCTAACACATCTAAATATCTACACACATATATAATATTTATTTTAAGTCTTATGACTCTACTGAAATGTAAGCTCTTGGAGAAAAGAAATGTTTGTTTTGTTCAACGTTGACCTCCAGATCTAATTCCGTGCCTAAATATTAAGTACTGAATTAATATCTGTTGCATGAAAGAGGAAATGAATGAAAGCATGTACACGTTCTCCAACCAAAATTGGTTTCTAAATAGCCACCTTGTGTTTCAGAGCTGAAGTGTAGAGTCAGCAACTTGTATGGTTGGCCAATCTTTCTCCAGGGAAACACTAATGAATATAATTCTTTCAGAGCAAAGTTTTGCTAAATGTTTAAAGCAATTATTAGCTTAATATTGTTTTATTGTTGAAGTCTTATGAGTGTTACTTTATAATACATCAATTAAACAAGATGAAGTAGACACTTTTAAGTCATAAAGAATTGAATTATCTTTGATAAGAGTAGATACTGAAAAATATGTCACTGAGATAGGGAAAATCAACACAATTAACTAACTTATATGTTCTTTAAAACTCTCACCTTTAAATAAAAGCCTGACACTTACAAATTCTCAATAAATCTCTGTTGATAGAAGAATGCATTTCAAAAATTCTCTTTATCTAGCATCTATGGCAATGTCAAAGATTCTGGACTTCACTGCTGAGACTAAGGAAGAGCTCTGGTGATTCCAATTCTTCTTCTATCCAGTGAGGAATTTTGGCTAAATGACTTCAGAGCTACCATTCAATTGATTTACTCTTATTTTAACATTTCCACTAGATTAGAGAATTTCTTACACGAAAGAACACTAAGATTAAGATTAATGAGTGTTTTTTTTTTTTTAATTGCCGTGCTTCAGTTATGGCTCTTAATTTGTGACGGAAAAAATGTTCTCTTCAAGTTACAAGCACCATGTTGAAAGAACCTCATTGCTCCCTTCTCCTTGATTCAATATTATACTGAAAAAGAAAACAGTTCTATACAGTAAACAAATACTGATATCTAGTTAGATTTTGTCAATAACAGAAATAATAAATTCTATCATTTTGGAGTTTGCGGCCAGGACACAATATTGTTTATTAACACGGTGATGTTGTATCTACAGAAAGCTCTGTGAGCTAAGTATGGAGTAACACGCTTTAAACTTGAACTAGCTTTTGGAACTTCAGTGGAAAAAAGTGGAATGAGAGAAAGGGACAGAACAATTAATTTTAAACATCTTTCTTTAATAATTTTTACCTGTAGTCCCTTTTCCATTATCTTAAACTCTCATATTTGACTCAAGGCTTTCCCTTCCATCTTATTTAGTTAGCCAAAGAAGTGATGATGCAATTGAAACTCCAGATTCTTTTATTGCTGAGTTCCTTCAATGCAGTTCAATCAGACGTGTGATTTGTAAAAGGTCTGGCTGTGGTCTGAATATTTGTGTCTCCCCAAAATTCTTATGTTGAAACCTCACCCCTGAGCCATGGCATTAGGTGGTAGGTCCTTGGAATGAGGTTAGGTCGCGATGGTGCAGCCCTCATGAATGGGACTAGTGCACTTAGAAAGATGGAAAGCCCTAGTTCCTGCTGACGTGTGAGGACACAAGAGAGATCTGCAGTCCGGAAGAGGGCCCTCCCCTGACCATGCTGACACTCTGATCTTGGACTTCCAGCATCCAGAACTTTGAAAAATAAATTTCTGTTTTTTATAAGCCATTCCGTTTATGGTGTTTTGATATAGCAGCTTGAAAGATTTAGGTCCTCACAACTACCACCATTTCTTGAATGCCTACCCATACTCACAAAGACTTATGAAATTTTATTCTTAGAATATGATTTTTTTAAATATATTTTATTGATTATGCTATTACAGTTGTCCCATTTCTCCCCCTTTATTCCCCTCCTCCCCACACCTCCCCATTCCTCACCCTTTAGTTTTTGTCCATGGGTCATACATATAAGTTCTTTGGCTTCTACATTTCCTGTACTATTCTTAGCCTCCCCCTGTCTGTTTTCTATCTACCATTTATGCTACCTATTCTCTGTACTTTTTTCCTCCTCTTTCCCCCTACCACTCCCCCACTGATATCCCTCCATGCCTTATATAAATCCCTTTAACATTTCATATAATAAAGGCTGGGTGACGATGAACTCCTTGAACTTGACCTTATCTGAGAAGCACTTTATCTGCCCTTCCATTCTAAATGAAAGTTTTGCTGGATAGAGTATTCTTGGATGTAAGTCCTTACCTTTCATGACTTGGTATACTTCTTTCCAGCCCCTTCTTGCCTGAAAGGTCTCTTTTGAGAAATCAGCTGACAGTCTTACAGAATTCCTTTGTAGGTAACTGTCTCCTTTTCTCTTGCTGCTCCTAAGATTCTCTCCTTTTTTTTAATCTTGGGTAATGTAATTATGATGTGCCTTGGTATGTTCCTCTTTGGGTCCAACTTCTTTGGGCCTCTCTGGAAGTCTATTTCCTTTACCAGCTTGGGAAAGTTCTCCTTCATTATTTGTCCAAATAAGTTTTCAATTGGTTGGTCTTCCTCTTCTCCTTCTGGCACCCTTATGACTCGGATGTTGGGATGTTTAAAGATGTCCTGGAGGTTCCTAAGCCTTTCCTCATGTTTTAGAATTCTTCTTTCTTCATTCTTTTCTGGTCGGATATTTTTTTCTTTCTGCTGGTCCACTCCGTTGATTTGAGTCCCAGTTTCCTTCTCATCCCTATTGGTTCCCTGCACATTTCCCCTCATTTCCCTTAGCGTATCCTTCATTTGTTCAACTAATTGCAACCAACTTTCATCCAATTCTGTGAGCATCCTGATTACCAGTGCTTTGAACTGTGCATCTGATAGGTTGGCTATCTCTTCATCACTTAGTTGTATTTTTTCTGGAGCTTTGATGTGCTCTTTCATTTGGTCCATTTTTTTTTCTATTGGTGCACCTATTACTTTAAGGGGCGGAGCCTTAGGTGTTCACCAGGGCGGGACAACCATATCACAGTGTTGAGTTGCTGCCTGTGGGGGCAGGTCCTGAACAATGGCACTTGCTCTGTTCTCCACACTTCCCCCACTACCAACAAGCAAGTTGGGCCCTTCTGTGCTGGCTCCGGGGTGGGTAGGTGGGCTTGCATAGTTCCAAGTCCCTGTGGGTCTCTTCAATGAACTCTCCTGTGAGGCAGGGAGTTCCTCCCACTGCCGCCTCCACCCCCACAGGTGTTTTCAATCAGTGGTTTAAGGCTTTACCCACCCCCTGCCGTGGGTTGCTCGGTCTGCTATGCTCCCCAGCTTTTTCTCCTAGTTTATCTGTGTGCGAATGAGGGACCGCCTGGTCCACCAGTCTCGTTCTGCTGGGTCCGGGTGGGCCAGCCGCAGGTTTCACCAAGTGTGCCAGCTGCGGGTTTCACTGCGGGTTTTGCACGGGTTGTGTTTTGGCCAGGTGCGCCTGCCACAGGTCTTTCTGGGAGGCTGGAGTGTTGCCAGTACCATTACACAAACCACTGTCTCACAGCACGCTCTCTACCTGGCTCTGCCCCGCTTACCAGCCTGGATGAATGTGTCTTCTTTAACTCCTTGGTTGTCAGACTTCCACTCAGTTCGATTTTCTGTCAGATCTGGCTGTTTTTGTTTTTTAAATTGTTGTTTCTCCTCTTTTGGTTGTGCAAGGAGGCACAGTGTGTCTACCTACACCTCCATCTTGGCCGGAAGTCCTCAGAATGATAAGTTTTGTATGCCTTTCTGGTCTAGGAAGTAGATTAAAAGGAACAGCAATTGCATTAAACCTTCTTTCAAATATTCCTATATTATAGGCATCCAAAATCCACTCCCCCATAGTGAAGGTAAAATAAATGGGATTTCTGCTCCCTAAAGATTGATAAATAAGTTAATTCAGTTATTATATATTTCTTTTCTTTAGGAAGTGTTCTAGGCTCTAAAACAACATTGTCTAGTAAAACTTTCTGCAATGGTGAAACTTGTCTAATATTGTTACCTCCAGAATGGTATTCATTAACCACATGTGGCTATTGAGGATTTGCTATGTAATCAGTATGACTGAGAAACTGAATTTTTTAAATGTATTTAATTTTGATGTATTTAGATATGGCTTTACATAGCTACATGTGATGAGCAGTTACTATTTTGAACAGTGTATTTCTAGAAATATATCTCTGAGCAGTACCAATAGGATCTCTGATAGGAGAAAGTTTACATTCTAATAATAATTAAATAACAAAAAATGATATTAAGGCAAATACTTGGAGAGCTTCTTTTTCAACTGTTATTTGAAATAAAGTGGAAGCCATTGGCAGCAGTTAAGTACTCAAATATTGGTGATAAGGAAGGAAGCAATGGCTTCTTTTAAATACTTATAACAGCCCTGTTTGGGGTAGCTCAGTGGATTGAGTGTGGGCTGTGAATCAAAGGGTCGCCAGTTTGATTCCCAGTCAGGGCACATGCCTGGGTTTCAGGCCAAGTCCCCAGTGGGGGCCACATGAGAGGCAACTACACATTGATGTTTCTCTCCCTCTCTTTCTCCCTCCCTTCCCCTCTGTCTAAAAATAAATAAATAAAATCTTTTTTTTAAATAAATAAATATGCTTCTAACAAATACTACTTGTGATAAGTATGTATACGAAACATTAAAAATGTACCCATAAGAAACATCAAATTGCAAAGTACCTCCCATTAAATTCTGCTCTTGACCACCTTGAAAAAATAACCAACCAGATATGGCCACTGTCTGGTTTGAGACTGGGACCATCAGGGTTACAAAGGATGTCAATTTTAGGTCAAAATAAAGCAGAAATCTCTAACGATTGTTTTAAAAATGGAATTATGATTTTCTTATCACTACAATTATTCATGCAGAGATTGAATGATGAGTTTGAAGAATAGTTTTGGATGATTTATGTATTATGAAGGAATTTGAATTTGAAAATTGAAAAAATATGTTCTTTTTACCCACTTTGAGCTTAGTTCCCTATATGTGAAATGGTCGTAATGCCGTTGCCCAAAGGCAGGGGACTAGATACTTCAGTTTTAAATACCATGATTATATGGCCTCCTTTGGTCAATAAATTCACCTTATGAATATTAAAGTTATTTTACTTTTCAACTGGTGTTAATGATACTAACATTACATAGTTGTTACAGATTAAATGAAGCACAAAAAATGAAAAGTAAAAACCAAAGCTAAGTAGGAAACACTCCCTCAATATAAATATTTTTCTATCCTTTACTAACATGAACTCACTAAATAAATTCACTTTGTGAATTAATAAAAGCAATAAATATGTAAATTTGATTGCTAAGTCCTCTCCACATCTTCCCTGTTTGTCGTCTCCAGATGTACAATCTTCATGGCTGTTTTATATTGTTGCTGCTCAGAAGTTTATTCCAGAGACAAAGGGGAGAACATTTGGTGAGGAAGGGAGAGGATACAGAGACTGGTAAGAAGGGAAGGAAGGAGAAAGGAATTTACTAATTTCCTTAAAAATGGAAAGCTTTCAACAGACCAAAGCCATATTTTGTGTGTAGATTAAAACACCCTGGGAGAGGGGGCTAGGGGCGGAGGGACTGAACGAAAAAGAAAAAGGATTCATGGACATGGACCACAGTGTGGTGATTGTGGTGGGGGAGGGTGGTGGGTGGAGGTACAAGAGGGCTTAAGGGGATATATGGTAATGGAAAAAATATAATTAAAAATACAAAAAAACGGCCCTGGCTGGTGTAGCTCAGTGGATTGAGCGTGGGCTGGGAACCAAGCAGTCCCGGTTCGATTCCCAGTCGGGGCACATGCCTAGGTTGCAGGCCAGGTCCCCGTGAGGGCCATGTGAGAGGCAACCATACATTGCTGTTTCTCTCCCTCTCTGTCTCCCTCCCTTCCCCTCTCTCTCTAAAAAAAAAAAAAAAAAAAAAAAAGCCACACACAATTCTGTGGTATATCACACAATGGAATACTACTCAATCATAAAAAAGAAGGAAAGCTTACATTTTGTGATGGCATGGATGAACCTGGAGAGTATTATGCTAAGTGAAATAAGCCAGTCATAGAAAGACGAATACAATAGGATTTCACTTACATGAAGAATCTGATGAACAAAATAAACAAAATATAAACAGACTCACAGATTCAGAGAACAGACTGACAGCTGTCAGAAGGGATGGGGTTTAGAGGGCTGGATAAAACCAGTAAAGGGCTCAAACAAACAAACAAACAAACAGACAAACAGAAAATCAAACTCATACACACAGACAACATTGTGATGATTACTAAGGAAAGAAGGGGTGGGAGGGGAGTTAGAAAAGGGCAAAAGGGGCACAAATGGTGATGGAAGGAGACTTGACTTTCGGTGGTGAACACACACTACAATATACACATAATGCAATATACAATTATAGAATTGTACACTTGGAATGTCACCCCAATAAATTCAGTAAAATTTTTGAAAATGCAAATTAAAACCATAATAAAATATTACCTCACACCTGTCAGAATGGCTATCATCAATAAATCGACAAGCAACAAGTGCTAGTAAGAATGCTGAGAAAAGAAAAGACTTGTGCACTGCTGGTGGGAATGTAGTTTGGTGCAGCTACTATGGAAAACAGTATGGAGGTCACTCAAAAAATTAAAAATGGAAATACTTTATGACCCAGATTTTCCACTTCCAGGATTTTATGCAAAGAAATCCAAAACACTAATTCAAAAAGACATGTGCACCTCTATGTTCATTGCAGCGTTATTTACAATAGTTATGGAAGCAAACTGAGTGTCCATCAATAAATGAAAGGATAAAAAAGATGTGGAATATTAATTAGCCATAAAAAAGAATGAATCTTGCCATTCACAACACCATGGATGAACCTGAAGAGTATTGTGCTAAATGAAATAAGTCAGACAGAGGTAGACAAATACCGTATGATTTTCCTTATGTGTTGAACCTAAAAATCAAAATAATCATATAAAACACAAACAAACTTACCAATACAGAGAACATATTGATGGTTGCCAGATGAGAGGAGTTTGGTGGGGTGGGTGAAAAAGGGGAAGGCATTAAGACATATAAATTTCCAGTTCTAAAACAGTCTGAGGGACGTAAAGTACAGTATTGGGAATATAGTTTATAATACCGTAATAACTAATATGGTGTCAAAGGGTTACTAGACTTATTGGGGCAACCTCTTCATAAGTTACATGATCACTTTGTAAATCACATAAATGTCTAATCACTGTTGTACAACTGACACTAATATAATACTGTTTCTCAACTGTAAGTAAATAAAAAAATTGTACTTATGTTACCTCATTTTAAATTTCAGCAATTTATTTCTCAGTTATTTGAAGTGTGCTGTTTTTCAAAATGTAAGATTGGCTTTGTCCAATGTGAGAGGCACCTGAGCTTATCCAAGATGCCTACTTGGCTGCAATGTGCTTTATTTTGGGTCTAACCGGGCTAATTAACAAGTTCTTTAGGGAGTGAAGAGAGAAGGGGAGAGAAGCTCAGTGCTCAATAATCTAATTAGAAATGCCAAGGAGCAGGCTGAAAGGAAAATTAAAACCTAGTTGGTAATAAATAAGGAATTTTCTAAGTAGAATGGTCTAATGGGATATGGTTCAAATGCATTAGGGCACAACATTAATTAGAGACAGAAACTAAATTCAGTTGGTAGACTGGAACTTAGTGGTACACAGAGGCAAGCAAGGGACAGCAGGTCAGGAGCTGATAAGCAGTGTCTTCGCGCTTGGGAGCATTTACCCACTTTTCTTTAGTCACACATAAATGTGGATACATGTTTGCTTGCCCTTGACGTACTTTCTTTGAGGGAGAACCAAAAATAACTGCTTAATGAAATTGATCTGAACTTGGTCAATATGACTTTCTCCTTCCACTAATAAAAGGAAAACCAGCCCTTAGTGTATGTGGAGAAAATTGTTGGCTTATTTAAAACATGTTGTGATAGATTGCAAACAAATTGAAATAATGTTGAAATAGTTAAAGAGATATTTCGTTTAATATTTTCACTATCCAATGAGGTAAACAGGATAAATACCATTGTCCACAATTTATTTTAAAGAGAATTAAGGCAAAACTATGATAAATGACTAATGTAATGGCAAATGTTTATGATTATTTTTCAAGTTAGCAACAAAATTCACTTTCATAGTTTTAAAAAGGAAAAAGTATTAAAGAAATAGAAAGTTGTTTTGACCATTCCACCAATACTTTCAAGTGTCTTCTTCTTAACTTTCTCTAAGAAATGTATACCTTTTGCCAAAGAAGGCAGATATTTCATACAAATCAACATCAATTTTTAAGGAGCATAGAAGCAGAGAAATTAGTTAATCCCCCCTCCCCACAATGTTTTCTGCTTTCTTTACATCTTTGTTCAGTTGCCTTGTCTTGTTTATTGATGTTTTCCCTTAGGGCAATTTGGTGTGGTGTGTGTACATGTATGTGTTTGCTG
Organism: Micronycteris hirsuta; assembly: GCA_004026765.1. Taxonomy (NCBI): domain Eukaryota; kingdom Metazoa; phylum Chordata; class Mammalia; order Chiroptera; family Phyllostomidae; genus Micronycteris; species Micronycteris hirsuta. The sequence goes on along the minus strand of PVJI01004149.1, from coordinate 95,383 downwards.
TCTTCCTTTGACTAATAAAATCAAATCCAGTATTAACTTTGTGTTATTCACATTTTCGTCAGGATGCAGGAAACATAATAGCATGGCCCCTAATAAAATAATAAAATGAGATAATGGAGCTTTAATAATTACATGTTCACTTTTAGAGTGGTAGCCAAGGCTGTTTTCATGGTGACACATTACTAAATGTCACTATTCATCTTTCTGTCTTAATTCTCAGTAAATTCATATTTGAAAAGCCTCAATTATCTAATGAAATCATTTGGAAATTATTTATTGAAATGAGTAGTCTTCCACAAAACACTCTGGTTTTCCTTTCACACTGTCAGTGGAAATCTGTTCTCTACCAAGGTTTAATGTCCATCAATGAACAGCCCTGGAGATAGTTCCTTGCCCTTTGGCCAGTTTTGCAGAGCAGAGGGCAGGGTGGTTTGCATTTAAATAACGCTGCACTTGAGGCCAACAATAATAAGCAAGCTCTGTTAGACTTCACTTTTTTATCATCTGAATATAATCACAATCACTTGGTGCTAGCTCCCAGAGCCTTCATGTGAATTATAAATATCACATTCAAGTTTCTCTTAACGGAGAAAGAAGATTTCTGCTGGGGATGAGGAAGAGACTACAGTTAAGTAACACAATCTGTTTACCAAAAGTGCCTGCCATCGGAAGAAAGCAAAATGCCTGGAAAATGTTAATTGGCTTGACAACTCATTATTTTAAAAAGAAATGTCTACACTATGGAATGCATTTCTGAATACAGAATTAACCTATTAGCCCAGTGTCAAAATAAAGCTTCCAACTGAATGCCCAATTACCCACTCAAAAGTTCCCCATAAATTATTTAGGCAAAGTCCACGGTAAATAGACCTGCCTGAAGGTCAGCAGAAAAAGTCTATGACTCCATAAGGGGAAAAAATATACAAACAATTCAAAGCACTCTCATTATTTCTTCATCTCCAAACAAAAGAACATGTTTAATCTACAGTGTACCCCACACCTATCCTAATAGATATTATTTATCCATTAAAATGCATTTGTCAATTACAGTTAGCATACAATATTATATTGGTTTCAGGTGTACAGCCAAGTGATCAGACCTTTATATACCTTCTGAAGTGAACTAGAGGGTATTATGCTAAGTGAAGTAAGTCAGACAGAGAAAGACAAATATCCCAACATATTTAACTACAACTATGGACCTACATAAAGACAATGTCTATTATCAGAAGACTGCACTCTCTCTAAACCCTAGAAAATCTCACCAATACAGTAAAATAAGTCAAGGGTAAATAAACAATCCACTCTAAAGTAGCTAGCTCAGAATTCAAGTGATTATTCAGGCCTTGATATTGTTCATTGCTTTACACACATATCCTGTTGTTCTCTGTGCTAGCAAATTTTTTGATGCAAGTAAAAGCTGGCGACACGTCTATTTCAGTAATGAAAGTTTTGACTATTCCCCCTGCTCACCTGATTTTATGTACGGATACATGCATAAATGTAATACTATAAAATGTATATTAAAGTAAAGGTTATCAGCCTTAAAAATTGTAATGAGACAACCAGACAAAGAAAAAGGTAACAACTTACATGCTATGAAAAATATAATGCAGATTTTCACTTTTTTGAGATAGCTAAATTATTAACTAAATAAATAATTAACTCAATAAATAATTAACTAAATTATTTCTGTTCCCTGAAAACTTTAATTTGTTGTAGAAAGAATACTCTTCAGATTCTCCAAAAGCCTTCATTTTACCTGGATTAAACTTCAACCTGCCTGCTTTCATTTTCATTCACAATCATTCAAACACAACAAAATACAAGAATCAATTTTAAAAAAAGTGTACAACTCAGTGACAATAATAATCTACAGGAATTCCATTTCATTGCCCACATACCCATTAGTGAATGATCAAATCATTATGAGGAACTTGGTACTATATTTGCAAAATATTGGATAACTGTATTTATGCTTAAAATATTGATCTCCAGAGTCAAATTGTCCCTGTTCAGTTCTTGGCTTTGCCATTTGCCTCTTGGGTGACACTAGGCAAGTTATTTAACCTCTCTAACTCTCAAATCCTCCTCTCCAAAACGAGGATGACAATATGACCTATTTCAAATGCTTACTGAGGTTGTGAGAGACAATTCCAGTTGGCTAGTTGTGACAGAAATCATAAGGTTCACTAAGCTCTCAGCACAGTGCCTGGCAAAGAGTGAGCATAGATTGTGTTGGTTTTTATAAAACTGTTATTATATTGTGAACTAGACAAAATCCAGATATCCTAACCAATTTCTTTGTTCCATTCCTCCAAATACCACCTCCACTGTGTTCAAAGTTAGATGCTTTGTTTTAACTAATTAATTTAGGTCGAAGGTAATCAAGTTTTAGTGAAGTATATAGATATAAGTCATGAGATATCTGAGATTCTAATTTAACCTTGAGATTGCCATGCTTTTTTTCTGTAAACGGACATAGTAAATGGTTTAGGCTTTGAGAGTCACATAGCCTGTTGACACTAATCAATTTGCCATTGTGGGCAAAAAATAGCTGTAGATAAGACAAAATACACAAACAGATAGGTACAGCTGTGTGCCAATACAACCTAATTCATGGAAACTGAAATTTGAATTTTATGTGATTTGCATGTGCTACAAAATATTATTCATTTTTCTTTTTTCAATCACTTAAAATGTAATCCCCTCCCCCCCATACACAACAGTCTTGACTTGCTGGGGGTATGCAAACAGAAAGTGGGCGGATTGGCCCTCAGGCTACAGTTTATGTAAATGTTCTAACCCATTATTTCTAACACTGTTTAACTGCTATACCTTATACTTAAAGAACAATTATATGTTAATTCTTTCAAAATTCTTTACTATTTAGTAGTCAAATTACTAAAATGTCATCTTAATGCCTACTATATTGTAATATTAACAGTCCTAACAGTTATGAACATTAAATATTTCTAACACAATTTGGCACATTCCTTAATTTTATTTCCCCTGCCATGTAGGAAAAAAAAAAAAGGGTACTTTAGAAATTGGTACTGAAGTTGCTCATTCTGGGATAGATCATGCAAATCTGCCTACCTGATCAATTTAATGAAATGTCAGCTCTGTGGTTGTCAAATGATACAGCCATTAGAAGAACTGAGGAAGGCTAGGTAATTGGAAAGATAAAAAGGGATGTCCAGAAGGGGAACTCTGATCTTGATTGAGTTAGGGGAAAAGGATTGGATGCAGTTAATCTAATCAAACATTTGAACTTTCATGTCCAAAGCAGCCTGCTTGACTGTGTGGCTTTATTTGATAATTTGCATTATTCCAGGTGGAAAACTAAACAAGGAAGAGATCACCCAATGAATAAAGGAACTCCGTTAGTCTAAAACTCTACTCTTTGAGGAGTCTCTTGAGGATTCTATGTGTATATTAAATGTCGCCTGGATTTATGTTGCCTTAGAGCTCTTTAACATGGGGAATGAAATGAAGATATCAGGAGGGGAAGAAAATGGAAGACAGATAAATGCAAAAAGGGCCTATAAACATTTATATTTAGAAATTCCAGAGCCGGATGGTCATTGAAGATCATTCAAAAACTTACTTTAACCCCTGCTCTGTTAACTCTGAAGAGGTACACATTTAGAGTATAGATTAATTGCTTGGGAGAACCCCCATAGTGACCTAAAACAGGTATTGGCAAACTACAGTCCCCAAACTATATCATCTCTCCTCTTATTTTTACAAATAAAGTTTTACAGTTGTCCCCATTTTCTCCCATTACTCTCTCCTGCCCTACCCACTCTTACCTCCCACATTCAATCCTCCCCCCGCCATTGTCTTTGTCCATATGTCCTTTCTACATGTTCCTTCCTCTTTTTTCCCTTGTTATCACCACCCCACCCCCCGCCCTGCTCTGGTAACTGTCAGTTTGTTCTTTATTTCCATGTCTCTGGTCCTATTTTGCTCGCTTGTTAGTTTTGTTGATTAGGTTGCACTGATAGGTGAGATCATACGGTATTTGTTTTTCACCACCTGGCTTATTTCGCTTAGCATAATGCTCTCCAGTTCCATCTATGCTGTTACAAAGGGTAGGAGTTCCTTCTTTCTTTCCACTGTGTAGTATTCCATCATGTAAATGTACCACAGTTTTGTGATCCACTCATTTACTGAAGGGTACTTAGGCTGTTTCCAGCACTTGGCTATTGAAAATGGTGCTGCTATGAACATTGGGGTGCTTTGGTTCTTTTGAATTTGTGTTTCAGGGTTCTTAGGGTAAAATTCCAGCAGTGGAATTGCCGGGTGAAAAGGCAGTTCCATTTTTAGTTTTCTGAGGAAATTCCATACTGTTTTCCACAGTGGCTGCGCCAGTCTGCGTTCCCATCAATGTACTAGGGTTCCCTTTACTTGACATCCTCTCCAGCACTTGCTGTTTGTTGATCTGTTTATGATGTCCATTCTGCCTGATGTGAAGTGGTATCTCCTTGTGGTTTTAATTTGCATCTCTCTGATGGCTAGTGATGCTGAGCATCCTTTCATGTCTCTGGGCCCTCTGTATGTCTTCCTTGGAGAAGTGTCTGTTCAGGTCTTTTGCTCATTTTTTAATTGGGCTGTTTGTCTTCCTTGAGTGGAGTTGTGTGAGTTCTTTGTATATTTTGAAGATCACACCCTTGTCCATGGTATCATTGGCAAATATATTTTCCCACATGGTTAGTTCCTTTTCATTTTGCTGATGTTTTCTTTATCCATGTGAAGTTTTTTAATTAGATTTCCCATTTGTTTAGTCTTTCCTTTATATCCCTTGTTCTAGGGGACATATTGGTGAAAATATTGCTTCATGGAATATCTGAAATTTTCCAGCCTATGTTCTCCTCTAGGACTTTTATGGTGTCGTGACTTGTATTTAGGTCTTTTACACATCTTGAGTTTATTTTTGTGTGCAGTGCTTTTGTAAATAAAGTTTTATTAGAAAGCAGCCATGCTTATCCCCTTCTGAATTACATATGATTGGTTTTATGCTTTAATGGTAGAGTTGACTAGCTGCAACACACACCCTATGGCCTCCAAAGTCTATAATATTTACTTTCTGGTTCTTTACAGAAAAAGTTGGCAGACTGCTACCCAAAAATCCTCAAGAAAGATTTTTAGAAATTCAAAATCTCAGTCTCTATCTCAAATCTACTGTATCAGAATCTACACTTTCAAAAGATCCCTAAATGATATAATGATACATTAATGATTGAGAAGCACTGCTCTAAATATATATATATTTTGTCGAGATGTACATGAAGCATAAAGGTATAGGAAGAGGCAGAACTGATGTGAGGATTAGGCTTTTACTGCTCTCCCATGTGGATATAATCCTTGCTATTCATGAAAGTTACCTTCCATAGTCCACAACCCAAGCTTTTGATGTGGGAATTAAAGGCTCAAAACAAGGGTAAAGTATTTATAGGAATATTCTGATAACTCATAAATTACCAACTCTGAGTCTTGGAAGAAAGTCTCTAAATCACCAATAGGCAGTGAATGTACTACAACCAGCATGTCATTCACATCCAGGAACTGTCTAATTTAAATACTGTTAAGCTACAATAAAAACATTTAAAAAACTGTTTATAGTTTTGTAGTTTAATCAGTTTGAAGCATTTTATTTTTATACTTCATTCTCTTAATCAAATGTAAAGACAGAACTTGCATCTCATCAGCATAGGTACATGTTAAAAAGAAAAAAATAGACATGTACTTTTTTGGCTGATGGAAATGTAGCTCTATTTGATAAATACTTTATATTTAGTGTTTTATTATTAAACTTTGTTCAATATAAATGCACACTTTCAATGTCATGAGTACATGGCATGAATGATGTGACAAGCAATTTGCATTTATATAGCACCTTTCAAAGGCTTAGAATCAGAAAGCAAAGCATAAATGCTTGTGTAACTTTGCAATTAAGAATTCACTTCTAATTACTCCTACTTAAATGTGCAGTCTCTTTTTAATCACAACATCTTTACACCTGTGGTTAAGTGCTCTGACAGAGCCTCAGCCTTATCTCCAAAGCATTTTCCATTTCATGACTAGATTTTGTAATGAAGGCTCTGTTTGCCAGGGAAAAAAATAATCACAAATATGTAACACAAATAAAAATATTAAAGACATAACTAAATTTAAATGCATCATTCTCTTGGAATATGTACCAATTTAGAGCTACACACACACACACACACACACACACATGCATCCACCTCTGGATGCACAAGGTTCAGGCACAGACATACTCCTGTTACATTACCAGGAAGTTAAGAGATGAGTCTTAAAAGCTTGTAAACCTATGCTTTCCTGTAGTAAATCTTTAGCTGCTGGAGCTACAATTGCTAACATGTGTAAGATTCCTAGTTTTCTTGTATAAGCAAGGGGCCTGTAAATAACATGGTGTTAAAAAAATGATATTCTGCTACTAAGGGAAAGCACAATTTGACTGCAACATATGGCTCTGAAGGGCTGCTGCCTTGTAGGGAAATGGAACTGAGGAGAGAAATGCAATTCTGGGAAGGTTGTGTAGCTAAAGAGAAAGCCCTGGTGATCGTTATCTGCATAACTGACTGCAGTAAAACACTAAACCCCATTTTCAAAAGCTGATTAGAATGTAGATTTATTAAGAACCTATGGTGATCTGGGGACCAGTGTAATGCGAGTAGACAAGGCATGTTTCCTGCACTTAGAAAAGCTGCCAGTTGGCCGCAGAACTAGGTGGACTCCAAAGCAAACACATCTCCAAAATCCAGTCAATCATGAAAAATTAGAATAAGTTAGAAGTTCTCACATTTTCAGTAAAGTATTAATTGTGTGAAAAATAATTTTAAGGGTCCTGGTTCGATTCCCGGTCAGGGCACATACCTGGGTTGCAGGGCAGGTCCCCAGTGAAGGCCATGTGAGAGGCAACCATACATTGCTGTTTCTCTCCCTCTCTTTCACCCTCCCTTCCCCCCTCTCTAAAAATAAATAAATCTTTAAAAAATAATAATAATAATTTTAAAATAGACTGTTCATTTAATATACAAACATTGAGCCTTTACAAGATAGATATTATGCACTGCACATCTCCAATTATTAAAACAATAACAATGTCAGTGACAATAGTTGTAACAATAGTAATGGTGCTGATGATCATAAAGAAATCACACAACTCTTCCTGCACTCAGCAAAGTCACAGAATAGAAGGCAGGGGAGAACTAACTAAACAGTGGGATGTGTGCCTTTGTAAGCTTGTGTGTAGTGCCTGAGAGCAAAGAATAGGGAATATTTAACTCTGCTCATCTTTGGGAAGGACTGTACAGAAACAAGGAATGCCGGTAGAAATGTGAAATACCAGTAGGATTCTGCCAACCACAATATTGGTTGGGGAGAGACAAATATCTGAGAGTAGGAATATTCAAATATAAACTTCCATACAAATTATTTGTGTGACGTTGACTTCATACATAAGCACTACAGTAACATTCAATCATAAGTGTGTGACTTTGGACAAATTATTTAACCTGCCTGAGACTTAGTTTCCTCATCTTTGTAATGAAGAAAGAATAGAATATGCCTCTGAGAACTGTTGTCAGGACTTAATACTTACTGCTAAGCATTTAGAATTTATGACCTATGTTTGCTAAATGTTAGCTCTTTGGATTTTGGGGTTTTTATTTGTTTGTTTGTTTTTTACCTTTACCTCTTTTTAAGTAAACCTAGAGCCATTCCCAATATACCATATATCCATGCTATAGCTTGGACATAGTAGTGTTTATTTCCCTCCATCTAAAATTGCCTCCATCTACATGAAATTCAGATGGTAATTTTATGGAAAGTGACTTGGACATCCAGAGAAGACTTGTTGGCTAAACTGTGCTAATTTGTGACGGCAACAAAAACAAAAAGAGCAGAAAGGAGACACAGACTCACCCATCTTTCCTCTGAGCCAAATCTGGCAATGCTTGCTTGAATATAAAATTTTTCTTTCAGAACTGATGTTCTTAATTTAAAGAATATCTGGGAGTCAAAATTAATTCCAGAGCAAATCTGGGTTTTGTATATTTTTGAGTAGGCCGGGACTCATTCCTACTACAATGTTATCTCTCCGCCTCATTTTTGTTAGTTATATTGGACTGAAGTTTATAAAAATTCCCTTCTTCATATCCTGTGTTTAGGGTTCAAATAGACCAAGGCTATTGATCAAAGGATGTTGTAGAAATGGGTCACGAAGAGAGTGTAAGGATGAATTTTGGGGGTTGAAAGGGATCTTTCCATTAGTGGACAGTAATGTCCCTAGAGAGTGACCAGTATGTGAAGACAGATGGAGAAAGTGGAGAAAAGTTAAGTGAGAAAAGCAGTGGATTTTTCCTACAGACTAAGAAGGCACAGGAATCTCATTCAGAGAGTTGGAACAGTCAGTCACACGTGACTCACGCCAAGAATTTTAAAGCCACAGACTTTCACAATAGTCAAATGCTGCTTCCCTTTCTTTCTATTCTCACTCAAATATTTCTTTCTGTGCTTGTATCTCAGGTTGGCTGCTTATAGTAGGATAGATTATTACAGACTTTGAAAGCTAGGGGAAAAAGTTTAAATATAAGAAGTTAGACAAAAAAGAGCCTTTGTAGACTTTCTAATAAAGGCATAGCACGAGAAATGTTGAACAAAAGGCCCTTCAGAGGGGCAGAAATCTGCAGATAGACTAGAATTCAAAATGGAAGACAAAGTTGTAATACAGATGACATATGGATTCTTACATCTTCCCTATGTCAGAGAGACTACTGGTCCTTAGGAGACAGACTTGGGGTTCAGTTTATCCATCCCATATTGTGCCTACCGTGTGCTTAATGGAAAGAGTCACCACTGAAATTTGCTTTGAGTTTTATAAATGTAAACAAAATCAATAATCATATGTGTAGTTTTCTATGTGTGGTATTTTAGCTGAATAACTCTGGAGAAATTGGGAAAATGTTTCATAACTTTATTTTACCTGAGATTGTTCATATTCTACTAGAAGTTTGAGGATGACTTTGGGAGTCAGATAATGTATCCATGAAATCTCCACATTGCTAATGATTTCATGGAATCAGAAAAGCACTCATTTGATTCCTGGGTGTGTCAGATTCTAACTGCAGGATCTTGCATTTCTCTTCAATAAAATGGACATGGTAAGGCATTTCACACAAGGTTTTCTGAGAGCAATAGAGTGGAACTCTATGAAAAATTAACTAGCATAATTCTTGGTCCAAATTTTTTCAATAAATACTAGTTTGCTTCTTTCCTCAATATTCAAAGAAAAACTGAAAACATGAATTGGAATTTCCAGATTCAGTCATTTTCCTTACAATTTCGCAGACCGACAGCTGATGTAGCCAGTAGCTCCCTACACATGTAGAGAAATCGCCACGCTAAATATTGCCCAGCCGTTCACTGTTTTACAGATCACTTCAGTTTACCGAGAGGATAAAAATAGCTAAACAAATGAACAAAAAATTACAAAACCACATCTCCAGGAACTAAGAAACACAACTAATTCTCTCTACATAATGCAGGGAGAAATCATTAGAGCTCACTACAGGATAAAAATTCCAAGGAAGAAATTCCTATATTCTTTTGTTCTATTCTGTTCTTTAAAACAGAATAAGGTGAGATGTGCATTTCTAGAAATCCTCCCAAAGTTCTAAGGTATCTTTCTGCACTTTCATTCAATTTTTGTTATAGTTAAGTGCCTATCTTTTTCTTTTCTTTCTCCTCACTGTGCACAATGGAGCATGGGCTGTGGAGGTGAGCAGATCTCATTCAAACCCTGTCTGGGCAATTATTGCCTTAGCTTCAGAGAGTGATCTGACCTCTCTGATCCTCAGATTCTTTACATGTAAATTGAATATAATACTTGATAGCATAACTGTAGTGATTAAATGAGCTAAAGTATAAACATTTTTTCACATGGTGTCTGGCATAGAGAATTGCTCAATACATATTAGTGATGATTCATAGCTATTATTTTCAGGCAGGGGAACAACATATAGTAGTGCCTCAATACGTTCACACAGGATTTGAGCTCCCTGAAATTCCTTAAAAAGTTATTTTGATAGAACTGTAAGAATCTTGAGGTTCACATCTCCTCAGAGTCCCACTGAGAAAATCTGAACATGGATATGGGGACTCAAAATAAAAAAGCCAGAGATAGTAGCATACAGACATGGGAAAATATTACTCAAGATAGTTTAAAGGAAAGATATGTATGGGCATAATCTTTAGTGAAAGGTAGCTTATTTGTTCCATACATTCTTTAAAAATGTATTATTCTAAGGAGACCACAAATGATATTTTCTCTAAAGCAGAGTCAGCCATCCTGAGGCAGAGGAGAGGCCTGAAGCGTACCCAGTGTCTGTGCCCCCCAAACTTCATTATAAAAATAAATAAAATTTTAAAATCGATATTAATTCTTTTTCTTAGTAAAAAATTAAAAATAGCTTTTAGGAGAAAGGAGGGGGAAGTGATGTCACCAAACAGAAACTACAGCTTGAAGGGTTTGTCTGAAATTTGATCCAGGCTGTTCATCCTGTGCTTCCTTTTTAAATGGGTGACCGCGGATGAGCCACCCAACCTCTCTGAATTGTAGTTCGCTCTCTGTCTCGCAGGGTTATGGTGAGAAGCAAAATGAGATGGTAAGGGTGAAGGGACTCTAACATCCCTGCTCCCTTACGTGCCATGCACATATTCACGCAGTTGCTATAGATACTTATATATTGGCTTCTGCCTTGTCTAGGCTTTCTTCCCATTCTTTTGTTTCTTCAGTAGCATCCCTCATGTCTGGTCTTATTTGACTTTGTGCCTTGACATCCCTCCTTTTGCCTTGCCCCTGCATCCTTCCCGGCACTACACCACATGGCCTCTCCCAGGCCCAGACCCAGCACTCCCATGGGAGACCGCTCAGAGGCTGACCTTTGGCTCTATGCTCAAGGTTACCCTGCAGGCTCCAGCTCTGGGGCAGAACTCTGGCTGCCTACTAGCAACCGCTAAACCGGCCCAATTGACTAGGGAAAGGCTGTGGAAAGTAAACGGAACATTGCTATCTCTATGTATCCATGGGGTTAAATGGTAGAATGCTGGATGCCGGGAATCCAGTCTCACTGCTGCGGTCTCCATAGAGAAGAGTGGTTTAAGCTGAATGCATGCCTAAAGTAACACTCTACTTTTTCAACACCAGCTGGCCAGAATCTCCCTTGGCTGCCACAGTCTGAATTATTCCAAGTGCCAGGAGTCTCAACAGTAGGGACATAATATTAGGAATATATTTCTCACGGGACTCAAATGCTAGACCTGAGGACATGTGCACAAAGGCACAGGTGGCAGTGGAGGGAGGAGCTTCCAGGTGGGCTGCTTGTTCTTGAGAAGTAGCCACCACACTGACAATGGCACCAACCATCCTGAGGACAGACTGTCTGGGCCACAATGACACTCTCTGTGGCTCTTAATTTCTACAACATCAGGGAGGAAGGTAATGGGTGGTGTTCAGCTCAGAAACAGTGTCCCTGCCAAAATTATACTCAAATTACTATTATAAAAGAAGGGAATTTAAAATATGCTAAGGAAGACTGCCCTGGGTGCTTAAAGAGCCCTCCTTCGTCTTCACTCCCAGATTCTCCTCCTCTTTACATCTCCTTCAGGGAAGTCCCAGCAACCACTAGAATCAAATCACATCCAAGTGAACCAGTAACTTGTGAGGTATGGATCAAATCACTTCACCCCCTTGACTTTAGTTTGCCTTTCTATAAAATGAAGAGTTCTCATTCAGTCTGAATGTCTGCGATGATACTCAGCTTTAACATAACAGTAAGAATTAAATTATTCTCATCTTTCAAGCTGATGTTTTTATATTTGTACTGAATGAAACTATTCTGTTGAAGAGAATTGAGTATCTCTGACTGTGGGTGCTCTGCAAAAGCGTTTTATGTATGGGTGAGTGACTCTAACACATTTCCCAGCGCAGCACACTAAGTCATGAAGCACACCCCCATCAGCCACAGTAGCTCACCATGACATGGACCGCCTATGGGATGGGAAGGTCAGGTAACAAATGCAGCGAGTGTATGTATGGGATGAACACTGCTCCTCTTATTCTGATACATCCTTCTCACGCCATGTTAGGAATTGCTACTATAGTTTCAATTCATCTACTGAAATATATGCGCTAGGAAAAATGTCAAAGGAAGGAAATCTCCAAGTGGTCAGAACAGACCTTGACTGGCAGAACTGGAGATAAACCTACTCCATGCAGTCTGAGTGTGCCTTCTCAAATGCAGTCATTGAAGAGCTTCAGGTACAGTAGAAGACTACAGTAAAAGCAACCAGGAAAAGAAGAATGTGAATGAAAAAGTCTTTCACGTATAAACTATCAAGTTTTTAATATTAATCACAAGGTTAATAATGCTTGATTTAACAAATTAAATAATACAGGTATGAGTAAAAAAACCTCAGTGCCCTTCCTTTATACTTTTCTTCAGTTTACCCCACTGAATAAAAAATTTACAGTGTGGATGTACATATCCACATTATTCTCTATGTTTGTACAAATATATAGATTTGGTTTTGACAGAAGTAGGATAATATCCCTATATATACTTGAATTTGTTTTTGTAATTATGAATATCATTGCTTTCTTTTAAAGTTAAATATATGGTTAAATGGAGATACAAACCTAGAGACAGAGATGAAGAGAGATGAGGAAAACAGAGAAAGAAAGATTATGAAATATATTATTTGGGAAACCATTTCCTACTTATTAGTATCAGGCTTTTTCAGCTTTTTGATTTTTTGACAAAAATATCTTTCAAAGAATCTTTTTACATATATCCTGTCCCCTTACATATCTTTACTCTATTTTTATAAGTTAGAGACTCAAATGTGATATTGCTCAGTTAGAGGGTATGGTAGTTCAAATTTAATTTAAATAATGCTAGAATTCTTTCAAAAGGAATTTATGCTGATTTGCCATCTCACCATCAATGCATGAGAGGAACCATTTTCCTACATTCCCCGCAACAAATGAAGGGATTTTTCTGGTTTTTACTTACTTCGAAAGTGGAAATGGCAACAGCATTATTGCTTAATTTTATTCTTTAATTAGTCACTTGCAATTAATTTTCTCTGAATTATCTGTTGTGCCGTTTTTATATTGAGTAGCTTATTCTTTCGTTTATAATTTGTAAAAAAGTTATATTTTGAACATATTTCTAATTTTTACATTAGTTAAAAATATTTATTTTGGGATCTGATTTTTAAAAGTTTAGCAGCGAAGTTTCCATATACCCACTTGTAATTTATAATCTTGATATTTTTCCTTAATTATACTGATGGTCATTTTCATAGGCAAATGATCACTCCCATAAGTTTGACTTTGTTGTCTCACCACCTATAAATATGAGGACCTTATTTTCTGTCCTGTGCTTATATGAGTTTACAACATAGTTTGAAAAAATGTTTAATATTTTTCTTACTGTGCAAATGTAACATCTGGGAAATAGTTTCAAAGTTCTAAGATCACATTCAAGAAAAAAAAAAGCAATGAATGATTCATTCTCAGGCAGTTTATCTTCTATATCTATTCAATCATAAAAATATTTTTAAAAAGTACTTTCCTTTTCTATTATTATTCTATTTTAATTCCCTATTTCAATTCAAATTTCATCCCTTCCTCCCCTATTCTTCCTTTCTTCCTTTCCTCACTCATTTCTGTCCTTTCTTCCTTTAACTGTGTTATTCTATTTTAATAGGCTATTTAAATTCCAGTTTCTTTTCTTTTTTCATTCTTTCTCTTTATTTTATAAATCAGATAATAAACTTCCCTTGAAAAGGAAAAGTAGCTGACAATATATATTATTTTCTCCTCTTAGAAAAAAATATCCAAAAGATGGATAAGTGACAAAGGCTTTAAATTATCTTAAACACATTTGAGACACATAGATCAACTTGATGGGACATCATTTTATTGTTTTGAAAATGTACTAGTTAAAGCAGGAGGTATTATTTCTGAGGAAAAAGAGATTAATGAGAGCAAGAGCAATGATGAATTACAAGTGCCTGTGATAAAGTCTGTTTGCAAAGACATCTAGATCCTATCAATCTAATGAAGAAATGTTAAAACAGAATTCAAGGACCTGCTTTAAAAACATGAATTTTTCAAAGTTATATTCCACAGAATCATTTTCAGCTTACCAGAAGTTAAATTATGAAATATTGGATATTCCTTCCCTTGACACATTTTGATGACCTTGATAGAGAAGTGACATTTATTATTATATTATTCAAAAAAGGAGAGACTTTGCAGAGAAAAACTTTCATAAGTTCTTAAGTATTTATCATTATAATAGAGTCACCCTAAAAATGTCATTACCATGGAACAAGACACAATATGGTAGACAAAAAGAAATTAAATGACGGTGATGGAAGGAGACTAGACTTTGGTTGGTGAGCACACAATGCAATTACAGATGATGTATTATAGAATTGCACACTTGAAACATATAATATTATTGACTAATCTTACCCCAATAAATTTAATAAAATAAAGGAAATAAATGATATGTCAATTAAGGGTCAGGACATGAATTTAGAGAAAAGTTGATCCCTTATTGGTCATCATTCAAGGATGACCAAACTATCAAATAACATCTCTATTGAGATGATAAATTAGGCAATTCTGCATTGCTATGTTTGCCATTCAATATATTTAAAAGAATTTCGTATACCTTGTGAAATTTTGTAGACATCTAAACAAAGGTCTCGATTAACTAAAATGATACTTATCCTTATTGTTGACAATGATTGAGCATTTACTATGTGTCTAGCATGTGATAAATATATGAGATTTCCCAACCTTCTCCCTACCACGGCCACTGAAAATGATTCTGACAGTTCATTTTCTATGGAGGAAAGGCCTGGTGGAATTAACAGACCTCCACATTCCAACAAAACTCAGGCTCATAGAAGGTTGGCACCTGCATCTTTGGGTTGATCTAATGACAGAACACTGTGATTCCTGATTAACTGTGCTCCAGAAATGTGTGATGACTAGTACGATGCAGAACTAATGGGTCCTTTGCATTGATAAAGAGCAATCTTCAGACTCTTCCTCAGTGTCATGAATGTTGCACAACTTGGACATCGAGAAATAGAGAATGAAAAAGAAAAAAGGAGAGAAGGATAGAGAGGAAAGAAGAGATCCATTTTAATTTTCTTGAAACTGCAACTGCTGTTCCATTCAGTAGCAGTACAAGCGTATCCCAAGGAATGGATGTGCACAAGTCTAAAACATTCTGTGATGGTTGTTGAAACCCACTGAAACATTGGGATAGAGTTTCAAGAATTTTCTAACCAATGATAAAGAGCTAACTGCACTGTTGAGGAGGGCAGGCAGGATGATGAGGACTTTCTTGAAAAACCTGGAGGAAAATTTGAAGAATTAATTAAGATTCACAGAGGATTGTGTTGTATTACAACACTGACCAGATAGATAGATAGATACATGCATACATACATACACACATACTGGTACATACATACATACATACATAGACAAATAGAAAAGATGTAGGAGCAATTTAAAACTATACTCCCTCTACTACTCTGGCCCTCGATAGTAAGTGATAACATTGTGAATTTCTTAAATTTAGCCCCAATTTATTATCTATGAGACTGATAAGTTGCAACTTTTGAACATCATGAAGTCAGATGACAAATCTCTGTCATAGGCTATTTGGAAAGAATATAACCTAAGAGGCAATGCCATAGACACAGAAGCATTACACTGTTCTCCGCAAGTTTTAGTCAGGGCCCCTCTATGATTCTAACGTGTAGTTGGATTTATCACAGATCAAGGCCCACTTTCAGACTCAAACATGGTTCTTTCTATTCTGTTCCATATTAGCTTTATCTTACCTTGAAGGAAATTTTGGTTTTGATGAAATATTATTACTTACATGGTTGTAACTTATATCAATAACACCTATAATCCCCTATGCAAAATCTTTTTCATATTGTGACAAGCTTAATGGCAATAGTTATTTGGCTATGGCTAAATAGCCAAATAACTATTTCTACATATGGAAATATTTACTATATAGTGAGATATGAAAAATCATTACAGATTTTGAAATAAAACTGTTTACTCTTTATTTTGTAATGCTTTTCACCTACAGAAATGTTTCAAATATAGTACAGAGTTGTCCTATACCTTCCTTCACTCAGCTTCCCTAGCACTAACATCTTACATAACCATAGCACAATTACCAACATCGGAAGACAAATACTGCTGCAATATTATTAACTAAACACAGACCTTGATCAAACTCCATCAGTGTTTCATGAATGCCCCCCTTTTATTTCAGTACCCAATCCAGGATTCCATTTTGTACTCACTTGCGTCTCCTTAGTCTCTCCAGTTCTGAAAATTTCTCCATTTTTCATGTCTTTCATGACCTTGGCACTTTTGAAAAAACATACTTGCCAGTTGTTTTATTTACTTTGGATTGGTTTTTTTTTTTTTCATGATTAAATTAAGGCTACGTATTTTGGCAAAAGTACCACAGAAGTGATGAGCCCTCCTCAGTACAGCCAACCGGGAAGTACCTGATGCTGATGTACCTTATCACTGCGGCTGTTATCCTTTGTCACTTGTTAAAGTCATTTTTACCACAGGTCTCCACTGTGAAGTTACACTGTAATTATAAGGACTACTACACTGTTGAAGTTCACATTGTTTCAGATTTGACAATTAGAAATTCCTTTCACATGCCCTTTTATCTTTTCCAAAACTTCTTATTCTCTGGCACTATGAGCTTCTCATAAGCTTCCTCTTATTCCTAAACTCAACCATTTCTCCAAGGAGCCATGTTTACCATTATTTCAAAATGGTCTTTAGAAACTATAAATTCTGCACTAAGAATGTTCCTTACTATAGAAGTTTCATTACTTCGAGGCACTATCCCCAGGAAGTTTAGAAATACATGTATATATGCTAACTCATGCACACATACACATACACATCTACATTTAATTTTCTACACATGTACCTAAGTACCTATATATCAGTCTATCTATCCGTCCCCACGTCTATTCATCCTATGAGCTGACACCCTTGCATAATTTTCCAATCCAGCAGAGTTCTTTTAAGCCTCCCCCTTTTCTTTATTTGCATCATCCTTTTCCACCAGTAAGATACCTGGTCCTTATTATCTACAATAAATCTGCTTATTTGTTTAATCTTAGCATACACAAAGTGTTTTCAGAATTGATAACTCATAATTTTGCCAAGAAAAAGTTTAATAACAGGAGTGCAGTACTAAAGTAATTTCTTTAGTCTTACAGTATGGCATCAAAATACTGTTCTCTGAGGTGTTTTAGGTTAGCTCACTTCTTTGAAACTCTCTTTGATATGGGTATGTGTGGCAAAAGACCCAACACTAAGGCCCAATATTATAGGCTGCCTTCACATCTGGTAAAGTTAGAAGGGTCAAAGAGCCTCATTGTAAATCTGCCTCCTTGTCAAACACCCTGCTTATCAAAGGAGCGGGTGCAGTTCCTGTTTATCCTGGAGAAGCGGGGTGCAGTTCTTTGCTGGACTCCAGCATCATTCAAACAAGTCAATCCCATGCTCCTGTGGGAATCCAGGGTTTCTACATGGATGTGTCCATTTTACTTTCCCTAATTTGAATGGCATTGGGCTGTTTTTTTTTTTCTTTTTAATGTTTTCTATTTTAGCAAAGTCCAGCTATTTTGCCACTCTTATGTTTGGTAGTCATTGGGAAAGGGATGGCGGGCCCTCTTTCTCACAGGACCCTGCCCTTTTCTCTGTTTGCACCGTTCCCCTCACCACCTAATCACTAAAGAGTGCTTCTCGCGTCCTTTATCTGCCTCTGAAGATACCCCTTTAATTCACACACGCTTTGTGATCCCTTTCCTATTGTTCATGCTCTTAACTGACCAGAATTTTTTTCAGTATTTTCAGATTTAGGGCAGGCTAGTCTTTCACACAATATTTTCAGATCAACATTAGGCCCCTCTTCTAATTTCCTTTTTCCATCCTCCCTGCAGTTTTCATGGTTTGTCTTTGCTCACCAAAAATCCTAGGAGCAGGCCAGGGGCGGAGTCACAAGTGTGAAAGACCATACACTAAGATTTGGTAAGGTTTTTTAAATATTATTATTCACAGTTATTTGAAACTTCAGCATTCTCTGTCTTCAAATTATCCTGAAGGGGTGATTTCTATATAGCTTTATTTTTCCCTTCTTGTATTTTTTTTTTTTTTGGTATTATTATTGGGAGACAGATCACTAGGTACCAGCAGTTGACTTCAGTCCTTAATCACATTTGGTATACTACCTAAAGTTATGGATTCTTTACAATTACTGTTTCCTGTGCCAACAATTTAATATTCCCATCTCCATCTAATTCATTTAGGTGGGGGAAGAATTTCTGTTAGTAAAGATTTTCCAGACAAGTCGATTTAAAAATTGCTTAGTGTACATATGCCTAGGGAAAAAAAAAGAGAGTAGTGCAATCCTGGACAGATAATCTAACCAGTAGTCTCTGCAAAGTTTAAATGTTAGTCCTGCCTGATACTATTTGCAGAAAGAAAAAGGCTAAATTAATACTAACTAAAAAGAATGTCCTCTTATGCACCCACTACTTCTACTTGAGTGCTTCTTGATCTTCTGTTTCAGGGAGCACAACCGTTAGACGTGAGCACACATGACAGTCACCGGCATGTAGCACACGATGACTGGCTAACCCACATGCCCTGGCAGCGGAGTTGTTTTAGGACGATCGTTTTTAACTTCCTGGAATCAAGGTGACTGGCGGTTTTGACAGGTCTCCCCTTTTTAGACATAGTCCACTCCCTGTTTGCAGTGGTGCTGGCCAGTAGTTGTGTTTCTTTAGATTCAGGTTTGGCAGTAAAAGGGCTGGTAAGATGTTGCTTCTCTTTGAACGTTTGCTATGGCAGGCTGCTCTGGCGTCAACTTGCCATGAAAATTTTAGAATCTGTATTTTAGCCTTAACCCATCAGCCTCACTGGAAATATAATTCAATTTGCATTCTTTCCTGAAAATAATTTTAAAAATGACTTCAGTGACTCAAATGTTTGTACATCTGACATCAGGCAAAGTATGGCACAATGTATACATGTATGACATGCAACACAGGAAGCCGAAAATGCTGTTAAAACCTGGTTGAAAGGAGCAGAGATGAGAGGGATTTCTTGAAACTGAAAATTGATGAGAGAAACCAAGGATCACAAACTATGCAATTAGAATTAGAATTATGTTAGTTGCCAAATTCTACTCACAAGTAACTAATGGGAAAGTTTAAAGGTGAAGATTGAAAATATTTGGGTATTTTCGTTCAGTCCTAACAAAAAAAAAAATGGAGTTGTTTCTCTGCAGGTGAAAGAGAAAGGTGCTAACTTCCTGGTAACAGAGGCAGAGAATGGTGGCTCTCTGGGCAGTAAGAAGGGTGTGAACCTCCCTGGGGCTGCTGTGCACCTGCCTGCCGTGTCAGAAAAAGACGTCCAGAATCTGAAGTTTGGGGTAGAGGAGAATGTAGACACAGTGTTTGCATCTGTCATCCTCAAGGCATCTGATGTCCATGAACTCAGGAAAGTCCTGGGAGAAAAAGGAAAGAGCATCAAGACAATCAGCAAAATTGAGAATCATCAGGGGGTTCGGAGGTTTGATGAGATCTTGGAAGCCAGTGATGGGATCATGTGGCTCGTGGTGACCTAGGCATTGAGATTCCTGCAGAGGAGGTGTTCCTTGCTCAGAAGATGATGATTGGGCGGTGAAACCAAGCTGGGAAGTCTGTCATCTATGCCACACAGATGCTGGAGAGTGTGATCAAGAAGTCCCGTCCCACCCGGGCAGAGGGCAGTGATGTGGCCAATGCTGTCCTTGATGGAGCCAACTGCATCATGCTATCTGGGGAGACAGCAAAAGGGGACTAAGCCCTGGGGGCTGTGTGCATGCAGCACCTGATTGTCCATGAGGCGGAGGCTGCCTTCAACCACTTGCAATTATTTGAGGAACTCCGCCATCTTGTGCCCATTACCAGTGACCCCACAGAAGCCACCGCTGTGGGTGCCGTGGAGGCCTCTTTCAAGTGCTGCAGTGGGGCCATAATCATCCTCACCAAGTCTGGCAGGTCTACTCACCAGGTGGCCAGGTACTGCCCCCGTGCCCCCATTATTGCTGTGACCCATAATCACCAGACAGCTTGCCAGGCCAACCTGTACCATGGCATCTTCCCCGTGGTGTGTAAGGACCCAGCGCAGGAGGCCTGGGCGAAGGAAGGGGAACTTCTTGGTGAACTTGGCCATGAATGTTGGCAAGGCCCCAGGCTTCTTCAAGAAGGGAGACATAGTCATTGTGCTGACTGGGTGGCGTCCTGAGTCTGGCTTCACCAACACCAGGCGTGTAGTGCCTGTGTCCGTGATGGGCCCCAGAGCCTCTCCAACCCCTGCCCCATCCCTTTCCCCCAACGTACCCATTAGGCCGGCAATGCTTGTAGTGAGTGTCACTTAGGGCTGTAATGTGGCACGGGTGGGCTGGGACAGCAGGAAGGAAGATTAATGCCTCTGTAAAATATGGCTACTTTTAAGACCCTGCTCAGGTGAGGTAGCCCAGAGCTGGGCTGCCCATCGTATGGCCCCACCCAAGCAAGAGAGGCAGGGGTGCAGGACCAGAGGTTCCAGAGCTTAACATAGAGGACAACGGCTCCTGCTTCTCCTCCTTTGTGCAGTCCGTCCAGTTCCTGTAGAAAGGTGCACTCAGAGAACCCCCAAGCCTAGCGTGGGGTCAGCAGACAGCCAGGTAGAGAGGGCACTGGTTCCAGTGTCAGCAGACTCTGGCCCTGGCCTTCGCTTGCTTCTCCAACCCCGTCAGCCTCCCCCACTCCCCCCTGGTTGTGCACTTCTGTTCCTGCACTCGACTCAGCTGTCACTGCAGACACGCCCCCTTCCACCTTCCTTTTCCCACTTCAGCTGCCTCCAGGCCTGTTGCTATAGAGCCTACCTGTATGTCAATAAACAGCAGCTGAAGCAAAAAAAAAAAAAAAAAAGGAGTAGTTAGAGTACGTCTTGATTATTTTATCAGAATTATTCTATTTTCTAGATTCTAACTAAATTAATGACACAGTTGGAAAAATATCTCTGCAACATTTTAGGTAACAAAACTGTTCCTATGTATCACACTTCAGGACACTAATATGAAACTTAGAACCAATTTGGTCAAAGGACTCACCAGCCAGCCATTCATCACTAGGCTATAAGAAAGAGCAAAAGGAAAAGATTTTCTTAACAGATTCAAAGAGGAGTTCATGGTTTAAGCACGGGGAGCTACTAAAGCCCGAGAGACGAGGACACCCAAATGACGGGTAACTCAATACACTAAAACTCATAAAAGTGACATAACAAACAACTTGTCATCTTAAGAATATTTATGAGGCAGTTGGATTCCCGAGGAATTGCAGAAAGTTATAGTATTGTCTCAGGAAATGTCTTTCCTGTTTTCACACTGCTGTGAAGGCCAGGCTGACGGTGCTGGAATGGGGCAACATCAAAGTGGACAGTTTATGAGTGCCCTCAAGGCAAGTCCAGTGACAGAAAAATTCTCAGTTAACCCGAACGCGTCATTACAAATTGTTTTCCACTTTCTCTTGGTATTTTGATATATTGTTTAGATCTGTTTTGTTTTCTTTTCCCCTGGAACCATTTCATTTGAAGTTATGAGGCTATCTACTTACTGGTAAACAGAATTACATTTTAACATATTTGTAACCAGACAAATGCCTGGGAAAGGAGATGACTAAAGTGGATATTTTTGTTTGCAAGTCCACTTCAGAAGAAAATGTAGATAAATTAGACTTCATCAAAATTAAAATTGATTTTGTGTCAAAGGACATTATCAAGGAAGTGGAAGATGTAGAATAGGAGAAGGTATCAGGAAACCATATATCTAACAAAGGTCTAATATCTAAAATATTTAAAAACCCCTTGAAATCAACAAAAAGACAGATGACTCAACTAAAAGTTGAGCAAAGGATTTGAATAGACACTTTCCCAAAAAAGATATACTAATGGCCAATAAGCACATGAAAACATGCTCAACATCTTTAGTAACTAGGGAAAAACAAATAAGAACTACAGTGAGATCTTACTTCATACCAACTAGCTTGGGCATCAAGGAAAAAAACACAGAAAATAATGAACAAAATTGGAACATTTTTCCACATTCTCACTAACATTCATTATTTTCTGTGAATTGGAACATTTTTCCACATTCTCACTAACATTCATTATTTTCTGTGTTCGTTGCTAGTGGGAATAGAAAAGTGCGCTGCCATTGCTTTGGCGGCTCCTTGAAGAGTTGGACACGATATTACCATAAGACCTAGAAGTTCTGCTCCTTGTTATACACCCAAGTGAATTGGAGACATGTTCACAGAAATTTCCATGTGTGCGTTTATGGTAGTAATATTCACAAAACCCCCAGAGTGGAAGGAACCCCAAATTTCATCAGCTGATGAAGAGATAAACAATATGTGGTATATCCATAAATTGAATGTTATTTAGTCATAAAAAGTACTGGTATATGTCACAACACAAATAAACCTTAAAACATTATGTTAAAGATGACAGATATGAAAGGCCCCATATTATAGGATTGCATTCATATGAAATATCCAAAATAGTAAAATCAATAGAGACAAAAAGTTGAACAGTGGTTACCAGGGAATAGTAGAAAGAAATAATTGGGACTAAGTGCTAACATAAAGAGAGGAGGTTTTTTTTTGAATGATGAAAATTTTCTAAAATTAGACAAATAGTGATGAGGAGTACACACATACCAAATATATGAAAAGTCACTGAGGTATCAAAAAGTACATGTTTTGTTTGGGAATTTCTAATAGTAATATTTCATTTATATGTTTTGGGTTAGAATTAACACTGCCAATATTCCAACAAATAATAAATTTTTAATTTAAATAATAGGTAGCTCTTAATCAACTTACTCTTGGACAGATGAAAACTACAAAAATTGTATAAGTATTAATTTTGGCAAGTATTAATTTTGGCAAGAAAAAATAAAAGGAAAAATCTATAAATGACATAAAAGGTATAAAGATGTCTTAGAGCATTTTATACCTAAAGAATTCTTGGGAATCTTCAGAAAAACCTACTAGAATTAATAAGTGAATAAAGCAAAGTGACAGAATACAGACTAATATAAAAATAAATAGTGTCACAATTATTCTGGAACTAAACATCTTAAAAATAAAAATAAATTATATATACCATTTATGATAGTCTCAAAACACATAAAATTCTTAGAAAAATAAACTTAATAATTTGCAAGATTACTACCTATGTCAATGAAGAACGAAGGCCTGGTGATATAGTGGAGCCTGCTTTGCTGGCTTTTCCAGGCTTATACTCGGTCTCATCACATGAGTAACCAGAAACGTGTCGTGGTAGGAGGATACATGCCATGGAAATTGGCAAATGCTACATGCGAGAGCTGTGGTATCAACATACCCCTGAGAGTACTTAAATAAAATAATAAATATGCAATGTTCACAGGTTAGCAGAGTCAATATTATTGTTAATTATTGAAAATGGATTTATAAATGCAATACCCATTAAAATAAAAATTAAAGTAAGCTTTTTGATAGAGAATGACAAAATTGTTCAAATATACATAGAAATACAAAAAATCTAGACTAATCACAACAGAATTATAAAAGAAGAATAAGATTGAAAGCTTCTAAGGACACAAAATGTACTATTTTTAATAGATAATAAATTTGACTTAATAAAAATAAAAAATTGTCTGCTCTTCCAAAGATGATGTAAGAAAATAAAAAGAAAAGACTCTATTGGGCAAAAGTTTATAATACATATGTGTAAATATATATGTATGAGTAACATCAGAACATAAAGACGCCAATAATGCATGACAAAAAGAAATAATGCAATAAAAATAGGCAAATAATTTCAATAGTCTCTTATGAAAAAAAGATTAAAAATGCTATTATGCACAAGAGAAGATATTTTATGTTATTAGATATCAGAGAACCAAAACTTGAAATCACGGTTAAATATAGCACTAACTTGCTAAAACGACTGAAGTAAAAAGTACTGGCAGGGCTGAGCGTTAGGAGGTGGAAGGTAGAGCTACTGAAACTCCCAGAGGAAACTTTTGGGAATACGAAGTGGTGTAAGCACTGGAAAACAACCGGGCAGTTTGTTCTCATGCAGTTAAATAGAAATATATCTCACCTCTGATCCCACAATTCTATCCCTAGCTATTGACCACAGAAAAATACCAATACATATTTACAAAAATATGTCTCATGACATATGAAAACATTGCTAACACGACACAGAAAAAAATCAAAAGAAGATGAAAGGACACATGATTTAGGGTGGTGAACACACACTACATTACACAGATGGTATACCATTGTACACCTTAAACCTATACAATTTTACTAACCAATGTAATTCTAATAAATTTAATAAGAAAGAAAAGATGTTATGAAGAAAAAGAGAGGCAAAAATAAAAAAAGAAATATATAAGTAAGAAGAAACATGGAGCAAAAGATTAGAAAGTTTAACATAGATCTCATGAGAGAGATATGTGGAAGCTAAAAATACACAGTAAACCACAACACAGAAGCAAACCCATAGACACAGAGAAAAAACTGATGGCTGCCAGCTGGAAGGCAGGTTGGGGGGCTGGGTGAAAAAGTGAAGGGATTAAAAAGCAAAAATTGGCAATTACACAATAGTCACAGGGATGTAAAGTAGAGCATTGGAATCAATACTGTCTTATTGTAATAACTATGTATGGTGCCGGAGGGTACTTTATTGGGGGGATCACTTCATAAGTTATATAAACATCTAACCACTAAGCTGTATGTAAACCTGAAACTAATATCAACTATAATTTAAAAATAAAAATATGTTTTTAAAAAACAGAGAAGTCATATTAGAAGAAATGATGGCTGAGAATATTCTGAAACTGATAGGAAACAACAATGATCATATTCAAGATTTCTGTGCCACGTGCAGAAAAATTGGAAAACCCCCAGCAGACAATGTGGTGAAAATGCAGGTGACTAAGAGCAAAATCAGTATTAGATTCACTATGTTAAACATTCTATACTCAGAGAAAGTATACAAAACCTAAAACACTTATATTAAGAAGAAAAACGGAAAATAAATGATTTAATCATTCACCTTAAAACTTGGACAAAGAATAACAGAGTATAGCCAATTATAGCAGCAGGAAGAAAATATAGAAAGCAATTATTAGTGAAATAAAACACAGCAGTATCAAAAAATAAATGAGGAACGGAATGTGGTTGCTCTGGAGCAGCTATTTTCAACCTTTTTCAACTCATGGCACACATAAATTAATTACTATAATTCTACAGCACACCAAAATATGTTATTTTTTTGCTAATACGACAAACAATAGGTATAACTTTGATTCATTCACACTGGACGGCTGTTGTTGTGTTGGCTGTTGTTATTTTTTCTATTTGACAATCTAAGGGAAGAGAAGTCAGTGCCCCTGACTAAAGAGTCAGGTATTGCATGTTTGAAAAATTCTTGTGGCACACCCGTTGAAAATTGTGTCTCTGGATTGAAAGCTGAGGTAGAGACACAAATAGCCAAGAAATTGCTAAGGCTGATCCTGCCGTGTGGCCAGCCCTAGTCTACCTCCATCTTCTGCGCAGGTCATTTCTTCCGACTCTCCTATCTGGAGGGAAACAGGACTCAGAATGGGTGACAAAAGGAAAGTTATGGGAGAGAACAAACAAAACCCAGAGTTGAACTCGAGACTATTTCAGCACCTGAAACCTAAAATAAAGGACTGCTAAAAGCCGCTGGGATTGCCCTTTTCCTTTTGCCTAGAAAACAAGAAAACTGCTCCAGACCTTGCACCAACTCTGACTAAGGCGCCGAGCACAGCCCACCTTTAATCAGGGTTTCCGCTGTGTGTTCTCAGCCATTACTGACTGCATGAAATATTTAGATTTACAGTGGTGTTTATGATATAGAAGGTCCCATAGGCTTTGGTGAGTAGCATGGCTTATGAGTTTATCAAATTTTAAAACATTTATGTATTTCCTTTAGGCTATGTTTTATTGGGCACCTACTCCTAGACAGACACACAGAAGATGGTGCCCTGTCTGGAGTGTAACTGGCCAATCACTTCATGCTAATGAGCTAAGGGAGAACCAGCAAAGCATTTCAAGCTGAAAGGAAATTCATCTTCAGATAAGTACTATTTTACAACTGAGAAAAGTAATGCTTGCTTATAAGTAGAGTGTGTTTGTAAATGAGACAGTTGCTGAATGCCACCTTATAAACGGAGATGACGATTCACAACTATGCCCAACATGTGGAAAAATAATTCAAGTTGTGGAATATTATGCAAAATGCAGGCCTGACAATGGGCAGCAATGTATTGTAATTTAACCTAGAAGGTTGAATCAATATAAAAATTTATGAAATAATTTTCCTTCAGAAATATTCATTTGTAGCTCCTCATACTACCAAAAATCTCTCTCATACATGTATATACAAATATATGTATTCATATATATACATATGCTTTTCAAAGTAACAAGTAATAAAACTGTCTTGCTACTTTGGTTAATGAAAGGGCTTATTAAAGTTGATATTTCTCCTTTTATAATAGAAGTATTTATACATCACTTGAAATTTAAAATTATACTTTCTTCTGCAACTTGAAAAATTGGACCAGGGAAACAGAAGTTTTGTTTGTTTGTTTGTGTGTTCGTTTTTTCAGGAGGTAGGTCTTCTTTTAGTCAGGCATTCGGTTATTACTTCCTTCTAAATAAAAGGTTCCAAAGAATAGAAACTAATTACATATATTGGTCTGAGGTCTTTGAAAGTATATCTGTCATAGGCTCTTCCAAACTCACACATGCAGACTGAATTCACTGGAATGACGTGGTTCAGCTGAAGGGTCTGCAACTCAGTTACCGTCACATGGAATTGCAGAGAGAAGAGGTTTAAAAACATCCTCCAGGTTTTCTCCCTAACATCCCCCTTTTGAAAGAGCCTGAATCAATATTTACAATAATTTTAAGTTTAAACAAAATACTTTTTAAATAAAAGGATCTAGTTATATATGAATGTCAATTATGTCATTGAAACAGGAAGATATTTATAACTCATTGATTTCTGGGCAATTACAACATGTTTTATACATGTATGAAAGATAGAAATCATAGTTCAAGGGCAAATTTTCTATGGATTTAGATTTTTATAGATACATATTCTTCCTTTATCCTATGAAAGTGCTATAGATGGTGTCTATTTCAGAATGACTTCCATTGTAGTCATTGAGCAATATATCAAAGCTTAATCAGAGGAACTACCAGCTATTTATTTCATTAGTACATGTATTCTTCCATGTACTAATGAAATCAATACACCAGAAAGGTGACCACCTGGGATGAATGTGATATTTAAATGCTGCTAGACATTGCATGTTGCTCATAGTTTTCTATGTGCATCTCTGGGCTTGGGGCACTGACAGACCCCACTTGCTGTTGTAATGTATCAAACAGATTTGTTATGTAACTGACCTCCATCCTAAACTCAGGGACAAAGGAGAAGAGCCTATCTTCACCCCAAAAGCCTGTCTTGGAAGCTCCTCAACTGATGTCTGCGGCATACATGATAATTGCCAACCAGCATATTGTATTAGCTTTTTAAAAATTTTTGCAGAAATATTTTCCAGCTTTATTGAAATATAGACATATCACATTGTGTAAGTTTAAGTTGTACAATATGTGATTTCATTTAGCATGTATATATTATGAAATGATTAGCGCAATAAGGTTAGTTAATACATCTATCACCTCACATAATTACAATTTACACATGTGTGGGTGTGTGTACATACATTTATTGAGAACTTTTAAGATCTATTCTTTTAGCAACTTCAAATAAAAATACAGCATTTTTAAACTATACTCTCCGGGCTGTGTATTACACCCCTAGAAATTACTCCTCTTGGAACTGCAAGTCAGTACCCTTCAATTGCCTTTGCCCATTTCCCCCTGCCACCACCCACTGTCCCTACCCCTGAAAATCACTGACCTACTTTCTTTTCCTACGAGTTCAGTTTTTTAGATTCCACATATTAAGTGAGATCATACAGTATTTGTCTTTCTCTGTCTGACTTATTTCACTTAGTACAGAGACCTCAAGGTCTACCCATGTTGTTGCAAATTCAGGATTCCATTCCTTTTAAAGCTGAATAATACTCTGTTGTGTGTATGTGTCTGTGTGTGTATCACATTTTCCTTATTCATTCATCTGTAGATGGACACTTTGATTGCTTCCACACCTTGACTATTGTAAACAATACTGCAGTGAACACAGGAGCGCAGGTATGTCTTTGAGACAGTGGTTTTATTTCCTTTGACTCTATATCCAGAAGTGGAATTGTTGGATCATATGTTAGGTCTGTTTTTAGTTTTTTGAGGAATTTCCACACTGTTTTCCATTGTAGTCACACCATTTTACATTACCACTGACAGTGCACAAGCATTCCCTTTTTCCACATCCTCACTCAAAGCTCTGTAGGTCAGAAATCTGGCATGATGCAGTGAGTTCCCAGCTCAGAGAATCACAAGACTGAAATCATGGCATCAGCCAACCTGAATCCTCCATTGGAGGCTCTGGAGGAATGTGCTTCCTAGTTCATTCTTCTTATTGGCAGAATTCATTTCCTTGGAATTGAATCCAAGGACACTGGAAAACTGAATCCCCCATTTCCTTGCTGTATGTGAGCAGGGGATGCTTTTAGTTCCCAGGGGCCTTCTGCTTTCTTTGCCTCATGGCCCTCTCCAACTCCACGTCAGCTGTGGTGTGTCACATCCTCCTACAACTGGATCTTTCCCTCCTGGAATGGCTCCGTCCCTTTTAAAGGCTCACTTTATCAGGTTATGCTCACCGAAGATAAATTTTCTTTCATAAAGTCAACTGATTTGGGTCCTTAATTCCATCTGCAAAATACCTTCATAACATTTTCTTGATTAGTACTTGATAAATACCTGGTGTAGCTGGAGCCATCATACAAGTAATAACTGGAGACACCGAGGGCCGTCTTTGAATTCTGCCAGCCACACATGTATTTGAACATTTTCTTAACAGACATTTTATTACTGCCAAAATTGGCTTATACTACATTTTGATAAACACAAGACTAGACTTTTTTCTTGACTATGAATCCCTTGAAGGCAGCAAGCATGCATTACTTAGTTTCGGATGCCAGGCACTCACACCAATCTTTGCACAATAAATGATTGTTTAGTAAATTCATGAAAACGCATTTCAAAATTTTTAGTTTTTCTTCCTTTTTATTTACTTGAAGAAATTTTATTCCTTTTAGTTTTTAATACTATATACTACACAGATTTCTTATTTTTTAAATTGTTGTTTAAGTCCAGTTGTCTCTATTCCCCACCACCACTTTCCCCAACCCACCCACCCCACCTCCCACCCTCGATCCTCCCCACCTTTGGCTTTGTCCCTGTGTCCTTTATACCCGTTCCTTGATGACCCTTCCCCTTCTTTCCCCATTACCTCCTCCCCCTTTCCCTCTGGTTACTGTCAGTTTGTTCTTTTTTCAATGTTTCTGGTTATATTTCACTGGCTTGTTTGTTTTATTGATTAGCTCATTTTTTAAAAAGAACTCTTGTTGTTATTTAGCTAAAGTTGTTTGTTTTTGGAGCTCAAATTCATCCTAACATTAGGATTCACAAAGAACAAGGATTATCTCTATTTCAAATATTTGAAATCATCTCTAATATTCTATCTTTGACTGTTTTCCCCTTCAAACCACATATTTCTAAATTCATCAGTTTTTCATCAAAGCATGGTTTTCGAACTCCATTACCATCCCATTAACATTTTCTTGGACACTTTAATTTTAGTTCCTACAACTGGAAACAATTCTCTGGATGCTTTTTGCAATACTATTATGATTACTTTCTTTGCATTTTTTGCTTTATTAGTACAAAGTACAATAGGGTTATCATTAGACTGGGACTCCATTCCTCTATGAAGCAGCTCAAGATGGCAATAACATTTTTATAAGTCGTGTATAAAAAACTGAGCCAATAATGTACAGTTTAGTTTACCTTAACTTTTTATTGTATGTGATATTAGGGATTATGGTTCCTTAAAAATAGATATTTGTAGCCCTGGCTGGTGTGGTTCAGTGGACTGAGCACCAGCCTATGAACCAAAAGGCCATTGGTTCGATTCCCAGTCAGGGCACATCCCTGGGTTGCAGGCCAGGTCCCCAGTAGGGAGTGCATGAGAGACAACCACACATTGATGTTTCTCTTTCTCCCTCCATCCCGCTCTCTCTAAAAATAAAATAAGTAATAAAATCTTTAAAAAATAGATATTTGTAGCTACAAGGTATATTGATTCTTACTACATTTTATTATTAAATTTAACCTCTCATTAAAATCCTTTAAGATTTCTTGAGATCCTATTGTGATCATTCTCTGAATTATTTGTAAACCTTCTCTTTCTTTCTGTTTTCATCAAAGAAGTGCAGGACATGCCTTCCCATAATATGCCACCTGGCATATTGATTATTGAGATAAAGGCACTTGAGAAACAGCAGGTGCAAGAAGAGCACTCTGACCCTCCCTTTTCTTCCTGTAAAGCAAAAGATAAAATTCCCATGTGAAAGGCATCCACCTTGGCCCTAGAGAAAGGAAGATTTTTATCACCAGAGATGGGGAATCTAAGCTAAGAAATACACATGTGCGTATCAACTTTGTTAAACTAACCCCATCTTCCTAGACATTTCCCCACAATTTACTACTCCTAGCCCAAATTATTTGTCTTGTAAATTCTTTACAAACTTAATGTTTCTTTGTCAAAAAAAGAATAAAAACTGTCTTCTCTGTCTACTTCTTTGGGTCTTTAATCTCCTGTGAAGGCTCACATGTACAGGTAAAAATTTAATGAATCTTATATGCTTTTTTCCTATTTATCTGTCTTATGCTAGTTTAATTCACATACCCAGCTGGAGACCCTAGAAGGGTAGAGGCAAACTTTTTGATGCAGATTCCGACCAGTGGTATCCATGGTGTTGTGGATGAGATGAACGAATTCACAGGAACTGCAGAAGTCTTGTGGAGAAAAGGGATGGCATAACCACTCTCTGAGTGAGACACACCCGACCTTTGCCTGGACAGGTTTTATTGCTTTCCAGTAGCATTATATCAAAGAAAGTTCTCATTCATTATGCTTAGGTTTGCTTTAGGTGATTACTTTTTACAGATAACAAAGGAAAGGATGTTGCTGATTACTTCTTACAAAGAAAAGGATGTTGCAAATGAAAGAGAAAAGTGGTTGAACTGGTTACACTCTGTCCTTGGGAGGTTTAGCACAGACTTTAGGAAGTTAGTTCAAAGATATGCATTAAACATGTGTTGCCTTAACTCAAGGTGAGGGAGTTTTAGCAAAAGTGAGCCTCAAGGCAGCCTATATATAATGCAGGCGTGGTTCCCCATGGGAAAGCCAATCTGTGGTCCTGGCTCCTGTATACTGCCTCATACCTGTTGGTTTCCAAACTAGGGCTGAGCTATATTTGCCATTGCCACGCAGGCTGGTTCCCTATAACTTTTCCTCCTGTACATCCTCACAGCCCCATTGTCTTTATGTCATATTCAATCTACATCTCCCACTAACTCACATACGCCACTAACTACCATGTGAACCCAAATAATACTTAGGAAAATGGTGATTTGACTTCTATGTTGACAGTAACTCAAGAAGCAGCACTCAGCTAGTTCCCAATATACTTAATTATAGTATAGCCAAAAAGACATTTCCACATTTTTACTACAACACTTCTCTAACCAGTCAAATGTCATTTCAACATGCTTGTCAAAAAACAACAAAAAAAGGAAACATTTATTGAATATCAGTTCTAACCTTAGCATTGAATTGGAAGAACATAAGCTTTAGGGTTTTATTATACCTTTGTTGTTCTATTTCTAAAGTTAAACAGATACGATCTGCTTGCATAAGGTATGTTTTGAGATATAATTAATTTTTAAGTATGAATATGACCATAAAATGAGAAATTTTTAAGTCATTTGCTTCAGAATTGTTGTATAACAAATGTAGACAAATATATTTTAGAGACGTTTTCTAAAGCATCACATATAATTTTTATTGAATTTTTAAAAGATTTTGTTTTTATTTACTTTTAGAGAGAGAGGAAGGGAAGGAAAAAGAGAGGAAGAGAAATGTCAATATGTGGTTGCCTCTCACGTGCCCCACACTGGGGACCTGGCCTGCAACCCAGGCATGTGCCCTGACTAGGAATCAAACCAGGGACCCTTTTGTTCACAGGCCCATGCTTAATGCACTGAGCAACACCAGCCAGGGCTTTACTGAATTTTAAATAGTCATTATTTACTAGTTAATGAGAATTTATGTTTCTTCTTACTAGCATTCTATCATTACCCATGATTATTTATTAATTGATTGACTTAACAACCCATTCAGTCATCAATTATGTATTCAACCCTGCTATGAAAGTACACTGTGCTAGGTAATTAGAGTCGATTTAAAAATAAGTAATAGAAGCTTATCTCACGTAACTTAAAAATATGATATTAACACTTAAAAGTATCACTAATGTGGGAGAGAAATGATATCCATGTACCCACCTATTCAATAAAAATCTTACCAATAATTTACTATGTGCTAATGATTCAATAGGAATTGGAGATGAAGATATAAAAACATTCTCTCCCTTTGAGGCTTTTACAATCTACGTATAACATAAAAGTCTTTGTGGAACTAGTGGCTTTTTGAGTTGTACTATAAACCATTGTATGTGTGATAAATTTGGAGCAAGGAATATGGAAGGTAAAAAGACAATTTAGAGGCTATCAGAATAGTCCAGACAAAAAAATAGTGAGGTTATGAATTTAGATAACTGTAAGAGAATGCATAGTTAGAAGCCAGATGTGAGAGGATTTATTGGATTAAGTACTCATTGAATGTGAGGGGAAGATAATGAAATAAATCAAATATGCCTCTGGTTAATCACTGTCTATGAGAATGACTCCTTTAATAGAAATACTGGATTTAAGAAGAGAAATTTAATCTTACCTTCCTCTTTAAGATTAAATATCTTTTTAAGATAAATTATTTTCATAAAAAAGACAAGCACTTTGAATGATTTAATTGAAATTGTAGAATATTTTATATTGCCACTAAATGTTTAATTCCCAGGATGCATCTTTCCGTGTCTCAGGGATTCGGAGGCTGGAGCAGCCGCGCGGCCCATTGGCTCAGGGGCTGGGCTCTGGGATGAGATTCCCTGGATTCCAATTCTGCCTCTGCCCCTGACCAGCTCAGGGATGCTATAAAGTGGAAATGAAAATAACACTATTGCATATGATTCTCATGAGGAGTAAGTAAATAAATTAATATACTTTAAAACAATGTTGGGACATCATAAGCACTCAATATACCCACTCATTAATCTGTTTCTCCATTTAGACTTGACTGTTGAGTGCCAGACTTAAATATGCTACTGACTACTTCACATCTAGCTTAAACTGAACAGGTACAAAAATTAATTAGTACAATCCCTCTCCATCTTCCTAAAGTGAATTTGCTCCTCCCCCTTTGCAGAAGGCTGTACCAGGCTTCAGAAACCTGAAAATGTCTTTCTATCTACATATACAATCAATTAGCAAAGTCTGAAGCCTTTATCTCATCGGTCCGTGATCTGTCCCCCTCCCCTCCCCTGGTATTTTTTCCATACCACATTAACTCTGCTGTGCAGCATGACAGTAGACTTGCTGGTCTTTAGCTTTCACATTCTTCCACAACATACATACTTGCCTACAGGATATCTCTAAAATTCGAACCTTATTATGACATTTCCCTGATTAAAAAAGAAAAAAAACAACTCCTCCAGTTTGCCATTTTACAAGGCCCAGAATAAACCTGTCAGATAAAGCTCTTCCACGCCCTCTTCAGGCTTTGGGACCACTGTGCACCGCGACACCCCTATCCCAATCAACAAGCTCCAGCCACATCACACTACTGACAATTCTTGGACGGAAACAGGTTGTTGCCAACTTCCCATCTTCATTTACACCATTCTTATTGCTGTTAATATTCAGTCCTATTTCCTCTTCAGTCCTCTTTCCTGTGGAACTCATGTCATCTGTACAACTCTCCAGGGGTCACCCTTTCTCTGAAGCCTGAACCAGCTCCTCCTGTCATCTGTCTAGCACCTATGATGATCCATCTTCTCTGATGCCCCATTATGACCTGCACATCTGCCTATTGCAGTCCATGTAACCCTAACTGAATCTACATATTTAAATGCCCATTTCACTTCATTAGAAACTAAACCTTAAATTTGTAACTGTGTCTGGCACATGGTACATTGACATGCAACACACGTTGAATAAATATTTGACATGAGAGGACTTCATAACTCATTCAGTAAGAGTGACGGCCATAGTTTTCATAAAAGAAAAGGCAATTCATCAGAACAGAAACAAGGTTGGGAATGGGTTAGGATTTCTAGACACTTATTAGACTTCTACGATAAAGGTTATAAAGCACAACGCTAGAGAGAAAAACATTCTTATAAAGAAACAAAAAAATGGGTTTGTTTTTAAGTTCAAAATAATTTCTTTTGTCATTGGCATAAATTCTTACTGAATGTCTTTGCACTAATTATTTCCTTCACATTTTATTACTTCTTTTCAAAATAAAAACATCATCACTAGAGTTTTACTTACTCTTATGTTTCTCCTAAACTTAAATTTCTACTAATAAATTCAGCCTGGTTGAAAAATCTTGTAACTTCCTAACAGGTGAATTTTCAAGGTGGTAAAAACTAGCAATTCAATTCCCTACCCCCTTAACTGTGTATCTTTTTTCATAATGCTTGGAGAATCAAACACAATTTTAATGATGTTTGAGATCTTATTTCAATACACTAATTTTGAAGCACTATTTTTAATTCTTATGAATTTCCAGGAAAATAGTTAATCTTCCCCCTTCCTTTAATGTTGAAACATTTCATTTATATTCCAACTGAGATAATATTTTAATCAGAGAAAATGTAAATATAATAATATTTTCTAAAAATAGAAAAAATAGAATTATTATTATAGTATTGCAATTCAGACATAATATAACAATGTAAATACCTCTATTCAAGAATATTCACCAACTCTCAGGTCATTAATGTAGAAAAGACCCTTTTGGAACCATGTTAAACCTTTCTAATACAGATTCTTCACTACTTTTTGACTATGAGTCTAAATGAACCAAGTTATTTTGTAGGTAAACACAGTATCTTGTTCCTTTTATAAGACCAATAAGTTATTGAAAAATTGGTATATTTCCCAGTTAATGGCACAGAATTAAATTAAAATACATTATATAAATAGTATTAACACACTTTGATTGAATCATTTAAGAAAAATGATAATGTTAAAGTTATACACTACTGGGTTCATCAGCAAATGTCAGGACTGACGTAGGAAGCTTAGAAGATAATTTTTTCCTCTTTAGAAATGAAATTGAAAGTTAGTGGTAGTATTCAAAAAAAAAAAAAAAAACAAACTCCTATAGTACCAGCACCTTAATACTTTGCAAACCTATGATCCCAGATAACATGGAGCAGGTTCACAGTAAAGGCAAGTCTAAATCCCATGCTCTAGTCATTGCCCTGGATGTTGCCTTCTGTTTAGTGTTCACTATCTCAACAGTTCTCTAAATTTCAGTCTCTGTCCTCAGTCTTCTTCACTTCGCTCCTCAGTCCATTGTAGTCTGGATTTTCTCTTCTCTGTAATGAAAGACCTCTTGCTAAAGTCATAGATAATCTCATTTTATGAAACCAAAGACCCTTCTAGCCTCCATGGTCAAGCACACTTCTCTCCTGAGCCTGAGACATTGCACTCCCCGAGTTTTCTCCTCCAAATCTGGCTACTCCATTCAAGTGTCTTTTTTACGCTACCTGTTAACATTTCTTAACACTCAGTTACAGGACGCTTTCTCTTCTTGCTCTGCTCTTTGCCCAGGCAATGTCAGCTATGATAACAGCTCCACCAACACCTTATCCTCTTCTACTGTCTCTCTCATAGATGGACAACCAGTCATCCTGTCAATTTCTGCTACTCAGTATCTCTAGACGCTACTCATTCCTTTCCATTTCAACCATCATCAGCAAGCAAAGTATACAAGCCACCAGAATATTTTACCCCCACCGGTGTAATTTACATCCTAATTTGCATCCTGCCTTCTTGTTTTCTCCTACTGACCTCTCCATACTGCTGCTAAGGTAATCTTTTAAAAAGACAATTATAGTATACGTGCTGGCTGGGGTGGGGCGGGGGGAGCTGTGGGGGGGAAAATGCAGACAGCTGTAATTGAACAACAATAAAATAATTAAAAATAAATAAAGAAGTAATAATAATAATAAAGACATAATTAATACAAACAACAATACCCCTTCAAATTTAGAAACACCTTTCCCTTGATCTTAGGGTTAGAATAAAATTGTAACTTGCCATTTAAGGAAGCAAGTATTATCTTGTTCTCACCTCTCTAATCTCATCCCATAGCAAACCCCTCCTCAGTCTCTGTGCCTCAGCCACACTGCTTTGTCTCAGGTCCTTAAACTGAATACTCCAATTCCTACAGGACATCTACAGGACTAACACCTTCCCACACCACTCTTCACCCAGTTAACTCTTCTTTGCTGTTTAGATCTCAGCTCACTAGTCATTTAATAGAAAACGTATTCCATAACTCCTCAGATGCCCCTATATGTTTGTCTTTGTGTGGCAAGTTGCAAATATATCCAAAGGAATTGTAGGAAATGAAATGAAACATTAAAAATCAATTAATATAGCCCTGGCTTGTGTAGCTCAGTGGATTGAGTGCCAGTCTGTGAACCAAAGGGTCGTTGGTTTGATTCCCAGTCAGAGCACGTGCCTGGGTTACAGGCCAGGTCCCCAGTAGAGGCACATGAAAGGCAACCACATATGGATGTTTCTCTCCCTCTCTTTCTCCTTCCCTTCCCCTGTCTCTAAAAATAAATACATCTATAAAGAAATCAATTAATACACCAGTTTACCAGGTCTGCTTTGTTCTACCATGTTGCTCATGTTTTTTGTTTGTGTGTTTGTTTTTAAGTATTTAATTGCTTGGAATTGCTAGCCTTGGAGACTCAGTTTCTTGAAAACTTCATTTAATCATTTTGTCAACCTGGAGTAGATTATGTTGGAAAGCCACCTATCTTGTGTCAAACAATGGATTTGGAAGGAAATTCTCATAGTGATCATTTTTATATAAGTGATACTTGTCTGCTGGCAGCTAGCTCGAATGAGTGCTCTAACCATCTTCCTATCTGTTGAATCCACCGAGGAAGACTCTCTGGTATCTGACCAAGCTAGGCAAGAACATACTTACAATGCGTTTTAAAGTTTTAATTAACAGTATAAATTGTATTAAATATTTTACTCTCTATAATCTCATATTATGTGTTTCAGATCCCATAAATTAAAAAAAAATAGTTTTAAAAATAAATCATTTGGATTTTTATCACCAGAAAAATGTCTAATAATTATAACCTAGGAATAGCCTAGGAATTTTTATTTTATTCAGATAATAAAGACTTTTTGTTACCTTGTGTCCCAATGCCTAAGTCAGTGCTAAGTTTAGTATTCAATTTTTCTAAATATGTTTTTCTTGTTATGGGTGTGGAATATTTCATGAGAATACTGTTCTGTAGAATATACTCTAGGAATGTTTGTTTGGGGAATGTTAGGAGAATACAGAGCATCTTTAGCATGTTATATGAGATAAAAAATTATTACAGTGTAAATCATATTAACGGGCATCTAAGATTATGTCTGGATCCAAAAATATAACCCAAAATTCTAATTCAATCAAACAAGATAATCTCAGAATAGAACAAGAAGGGACACTACGCTGTGGGATGTTATGAAAGAGAAACAGAAGCTGAATAATGCAGGAGAGAGAAATATAGTCTAGAACAGAGGAAGGTCCATAGAAGCCTAAAGGTTTTCATCAACTCCGTAGCTAGGAAGAAACGGATATTATTATAAGCGCCATGTGTACATACAACTTTCTGTTGTAATAACTTTTAAGAAACTATATTGAGGATCACAGTCTTCATTGTTCATATTTCAGAGTGTTCCTTCACTTACCATCAACTAATCATTCATAGTCTTCTTCATGAAGTTCTAAATTGTAAAACCCCATCCAGATGTTCTTATAGAAAAGCATCTGGCTTAAGCAGACAATATTGACTATTACGGTCAAAATTCTAGTGTAAGTTATAAGCAAAATCAGGCAGGCAACATTATCCCTTATGAATTACTACCTGTGTAGACAATTTCAAAGCAATTTGGATATTTCTTTGAAGTATTTTGCTTAAAAAGAGCAACATCATAGAACTTGTTATAAAACACATAAATAGTTCAAAAATTAATAACAAAATTTTCACCTTTCTTTCTAGTCATGTAATAAGCATTCACATACAATTTGCCTATTCTCAAGAGATATTTTTTGCCCTGGCTGGTGTAACTCAGTGGATTGAGCACGGGCTGGGAACCAGAGGGTCCCGGTTCAATTCCCAGTCAGGGCACATGCCTGGGTTGCGGGCCAGGTCCCCATGAGGGCCATGTGAGAGGCAACCATACATTGCTGTTTCTCTCCCTCTCTTTCTCCCTCCCTTCCCCCTCTCTAAAAATAATAAATTTAAAAAAAAGAGATATTTTTTAAGTAATTCAAGCTACTAGCTGGTTATTGTATAACCCTGTAAGGTCATGTTCAGAAACAGGCTCACTACCCACAAATACACACACGCACACATACACGGATACACCTAGAGATAGACATTCAGAAGTGGATGTTTTGATTTATTGCTAGACTAAAAGAGGACTTGCTTTCAGAATATAAAAGAAAAAAGGGTTTCTTAATTGGTTTTATGAAACTAACACACCCTCATGCCCAAATCAGTCAAAAACAATATGATCAAAAAAGGTGTGAGACCAGTATCCCTCATAAATATAAAAATAAATAGCATAACAAAATATTAGCAAATAGAATTTAGTGATATATAAAGGAATTACACATTAAGATCAAGGAAAAATATAAACAATCCAATTAGAAAATGTACTAAAGACATAAAAAACATTTCACCAAAGATATCTAGATCGAAAATAAGTATAGGAAACAATACTAATTAATTGAGAAATTAGGAAGACAAAATTAAGACTCCAATGAGCTACCAATGTACACAACTGACCAAAAGTGTTGTGGTGACATCAGATGCTGACGACAATGTAGAAAAACTGATCCTTCATATCTTGCTTGTGGGAATGCAAATAGTCACTCTAGAAAATAGCTTTCCAGCTTCTCAAAGAGTTCACATGCACCTACCATATGACCAGTACTTGCACTGTCATACATCTCAGAGGAATAAGGCTTATTTTCATGAAAAACCTGTATGTGAATGTTTATAGCAGTTTTGTTCACATTAGCCAAAAACTGAAAACAACTCAGATGACCTTCAACAGGTAAGTGGTTAAACCAACCACGCTACATCCATACCATGAGGTACTACACAGCAATAAAAACAAGCGGCAGATGTAACAACTTGGATGAATCTTCCGAGAATTATGCTGAGTGAAAAGGACCACCCCCCAAAGTTTGCATACTATACGATTCCATTTACATAACACTCTCAGAATGACAAACTATAGAGAAGAACAGATAAGCAGTCGCCAGGGGTTAAGGAGGTGGGGGAAGTATATGCAGAAACAAATCCAACACACACACACACACACACACACACACACACACACACACACACACACACACACACACACACACACACATTCTGATTCACCCAGAACCAGAATAATGTTTTCATTTTATTGCAAGAGGGCCAGGAAAGAATATGTGCAGCACAGAATTAAAGTAGGCACTATGCCTTTGGTGGTTTCACATTTCTACTCTTTATTTCTTTCCCCTGTATCAAACGGCTAAGTTCTCTCTTGGGGTCTACCTTCCAGGGACTGTAAGGACCTTTCCATAGAAGACTACCACCCAATCTCTTTTAAGGGAAATGTGATTTATGATAGTTTAAGATGTTAGGCATCCCAGAGTTACACTATTTTATACAGGGATATTAAATCTGGATAACACCTGAGAACCCAAAGAATGTTTCTCTGCTGCTGGAATTGCTAGCACCAGCTTGTATAAGATTACTTGGGACATGTAACCCTATAGGATTTTTTAAAAAATCATACTATCTACAAAACACTCCCTTCTGGAAAATGTGTAGATGAATCATATGAAATGTGTGGCAAAAACATATGAATGGATCAGCACAATCAATTCTCATCACTGGAAAAATCATTCAAGTTCATGCCAATGTGATGGTGAGTCAGAGTGCATGAAGGGACATAAGATAAGTAGCATCTATAAGGCAAACAAAATGTATTTTAAGACAATCTGCTAATAAAGGCATTATAAAGCAATCTACTTCAGCCCTGGCTGGTGTAGCTCAGTGGATTGAGCGCGTGCTGCAAACCAAAGGGCCACCGGCTCGATTCCCAGTCAGGGCACATGCCTGGGTCGCAGGCCAGATCCCCAGTGGGGGCCCCGTGAGAGGCAACCATACATTGATGTTTCTCTCCCTCTCTTTCTCCCTCCCTTCCCTTCTGTCTAAAGATAAATAAAATATTTTTTAAAAAAGCAATCTATTTCACTTGGAAATTATTTTTTAATAGAGAGTGCATCAAAGAGAAAAATAAGGCTGAGTTCATCAGTAAGGCTGTTCTTTTTGTCAACCAAAGACTAAAATGAGACCCCCAGGGTCCTAGATAAAGGCAGAACATTTTTTAAAAATCATTTATTTTAGCAGAGTTGATTTTAAGTGCTAAATCTGTACTGGCCCAAGGTGGAGATTTCCTTTGTCAGACAAAATTAAAACTTTGTTTGATCAGCATTATGAAACCTGTCAAACTCCACAGTGATTTGAGACCCATTCAGATCCACACAGGCGAGAAAGGACCTTTACAAGGAAGCTCTGTGAGCTCTCTTTATTTCTTTGACACTCCTTCCAAATGGTAGCTCCGCTCTCCTGTTAACTTGAGAAAATGATGGAGCCAGAGTTAAAAGAGCCTTGGAGGAATCTGGCTATTTTCCCAGCTCCCAAAGCACTGCACCTCCCGTCACACCTTGCATCACCTGTTACAGAGGCTGAGGAAGGGGTTCTGGGAGATGCTGTCCTAAGGGATCTGAGAGTAATTAGGATGCAGGCTATTAAAACTGATCCCTGCTAAATAGGAGGAGACATGCCTTGGGAATGACTAGTGAGTGGCATTCATGTGGTTTAAGCTGTGTCAAGCCTTGGGTCTCTGGAAAAAAAAAAGTGTTCTTAATTCAATGCGTTAGAGATGGGCAAGCACAAATAACGCTTTCTCAGCCTTATTGAAATGTTAAGCAAAGAAAAGACTGTTATGCAGTAGCGTTTAAAATTTAATGACATTTTGAAAACAAAAATCATGAGTTTCCATGTAAGTAAAAATAAGTATACTGCAAGGTAATACTACAAATGCTATACAAATAAAAGAAATAAAAGAAATAATTCAAATAATCCACCCCTTAACAGACTATCTTCATTAGCCCATCCCTCCTCCCCACATATTCTAGACAGGGAAAGAATAAAGATCTGTTAAAGACATTTATAAACTTTCCTTCTAGAATATACATCGTATAGAGTGCTTAGGCAAGAATATACATAAGGATAAGTTATAAATTGGAAGGAAGGTTAGGAAGAAATTAATACAAGGTACTGTATTTTTTAGACTATAAGACACACTTTTTTCCCAAAAAATTTGGGAGGAAAATGGGGATTTGTCTTACCTGGCTGTTTACATTTACATTGGTGAAATATTATGTTATTTATGTTATTAAATATTTTACCAAATTTTTGCTTCAATTTTTATTCCTATTTTCCTCGTCTAAAACCTAGGTGTGTCTTATGGTCCGGTGCGTCTTATAGTCCAAAAAATATGGTAAATATCATGAAGAAAAGGTATTAACTTCAAGGGAAAAAAGTGAAAACATTTTTGAAATGACATCAACACATTCTGAAACCTATTAGCCAGCATTCATCCATAAAATAGTAAAGTAATATATTTAGAGGTTTGTGGTAAAACTATTATTGTATGCACCATTTGTGCTTTTGGTTTAAATGTTATCTTGAATATTAAACTTAAAAACAAAACTGAAAATTCCACAGGACTGTAAGAGTGATCCTCCCTGTGGATACCCATTATCTTTGAATAAGCATACCAACTTCCTTTGCTATATTACTTCAGTTTGAACTGAAAAGGTCACATTGTGATTTGCTGTTCATAGCCTCTCCCTTTTCAGCCTTTCTACTCTGCCTTCCGAAAGGGAAGCCGATGGCAGACACTTAGCCCCAGTTTGAAGACTCTACATAGCCACACCTGAAGAACTGGCTCAAGCCATTAAATGCACCTATCTCTTTAATTGCACCCACACGATTAGGACATGATGTGATGGTAAACAATTTTCCATCAACCTCTCAGGAAAATAAACAAGAAGAGAACTTAATCACTAAGACAATTTACCAACTCTTTCTCATGAAAGAGCATTCATAATACTGATATTAGGATTAGTATTTTTCACTACTCAGGCAGTGTACTGTCTCTGGCTTGCTTTCAGTTCTAAGGAGAGAAGTTCCAGTCAGTAAATAACTACACTTTTAGCCACTTTTCCCCCAAAACCCCCAAGTGCGGCTCAGTTGATTGGGGTTGAGCATGGTCCTGCAAACCAACAGGTCACGGGGTTTGATCCCTGGTTGGGGCACATGCCTGGGTTGCGGGTTCGATCCCCAGCCAGCCCCTGGCTGTACCAAGTAGGACCATATTTCAGGGCATGTTCGGGAGGTAGCCAGTCAATGTTCTTCTCTCACATCGGTGTTTCTCTCCCTCTCTTTCTCCCTCCCTTCCCCTCTATCTAAAATAAAATGAACAGAAATGACCATCTTTTGATGTCTTCAAAAATAAAATAATTATATTTTTATTTACTTTTTATTCTTGTAAATGACAAACATTAGCATAAGGATTCATCATAAAAAATCTTGGGAAGTGATATAGAACGATTTGGGCTCTTTTACATTAAGTAACAGTATTTTAGAAGGATAATTATTTTTCAAATTTGGTTTGTTTTTATAGATATCCTTTAATAGTTTACAATTTATAAACTCTATTTTTACCTAAATGAAGTCCCATTTGTTGCTGTCCTGAACCACAATTATCAATTCCAAAGAGGAAGGAATTAAGATACAAATAATTATTTTTTCACAGTATAATCTGTTGAGTTGGCATATGAGCTCGAGTAATTTCAGTTTGGAAGCAGTTTTCACATAATTTCATGCTCTATGAAAAATCCATTTGGAAGCCATGTGTGACATTTATTATAAATAGTACATTTCCATGTTCACCTCTCCATTTTCCCATTTTTCATTAACTGCTGCCTAACACATTTCTGGGAAGGGAAAGTCTACCGTCAGTCTGGAATGACTAGAATGTGCTTGCTGCAATCATCATTCAGACTCCCATAAGTTTATCTTCTCCGTGACACTCTAGAAAGT
This sequence comes from Micronycteris hirsuta, assembly GCA_004026765.1. Lineage (NCBI taxonomy): Eukaryota > Metazoa > Chordata > Mammalia > Chiroptera > Phyllostomidae > Micronycteris > Micronycteris hirsuta. The sequence continues at coordinate 51,509 of PVJI01004149.1, read as the reverse complement.
CAATTTAAAGAACCTGTTGGAGGTTAGGGAATATGCTTCACTATGACAGAGGCCTTGTATACGGAGCTGGGTTTCTGGACACGCCTTTCACAGTGCACTTATGCACGCACTGAATTGGGAGTGTGCTGAACCCTAGGAGTGTGTCTCATGCTTTGGTCAGGTTAATGTGCTGTTTCAATTGCTCCTTAACTGAGACATAATAAAGTTTGAGGGGAAAAATATGTATATTGACCAACATGGAGGTTACTTTTCCTTCCAGCAAGACTGAAGAAAAATGAAAATAGTTTTCTTCCATTTCTTGTTTTTCTTTTATTGATTGCAGAGAGAAGGGAAGGGATGGAGAAAAAGAGGAAGAAAAACATCGATGTGAGAGATCAGTATTTATCAATCAGTTGCCTTTTTCACACATCCCAACTGGGGACCCAACCCACAACCCAGGTACATGCCCTGACCAGGACTCAAACCATTGAACTTTAGGATTGCTGGAACATGCCCAACCAACTAGGCCACACCAGCCAGGGCCTATTTCTTATTAATTGTATAATTATAAATACTTATAACTAAAAAAATAAACAAATATTTATTTATTACTACTACAACACAACTCCATAAGATTATTTTATACATTGTATAGGGTTAAATATTTAATATAAATATATATGAATCAGTAAGCAATTAATCAGTTTTTCTCAAGGAATAGCTAATGCCAGGGTGTGAGTAATTTAATTTGTTTCCTGGTTAATATACTCTGCTAAGCTCCATCTAAATTATAACCTCTATCACCCATGAGTTACACACATTGCTTTGTTCTAGGGTCTCATAATCTATATGGAAAGCCATTCTGTGTATATATTTGTGCCCAAGTGCTGCTGATGAAAGCAGCTGAGCGCGTGTCGCCAGATCCATAAAAATCCATCACTAGAAATAGAAGAACAAATTATAACTACTAATGGTGGGTCAGCAGCTTTATTTCTGCATACAGCCAAAATTATTGAACTTGACAAAAGAAAGGAAAAAATACGATGTGCCTTTCTCTAAGAATTTAAAATCTGACGTAGGATGGAAAGTGTGGGGAGGCTATTTAATCACAAAACTATGTAAAAACAAAAATAACAGAAATACAAGATTCACAGACAACATTGGCTCTCTGTACAGAGAGTGTGAGTAAGGCCCAAAAAAGCCATATTCTCTGGCCTGTTCTGATTCTCCCTGCATTCATTGGTGACTACATTTCAGAATTTTATCCATCACAAATATATGTATGACCTATTATACTCATATAGCTTGTATAAGAAGGCCATAATTTCACATATTAAGATAGTATGAGAAATGACTTTCAACATATACAGATTATCCCAAGAATATTTTATTGTAAGTTTTTGACATCATGATGATTTTAATTTTGCCTTCAACTTCACAGGTTGAAGTGTGGTTTTTAGAGATTAGTGTACAAGTATAGAATTAGGACCAGCGTGAGATTAATAACAGATTATAATGAGATTATGACCCACTAGTATATTCACTTCTCAAAGGAGGAGTTTAGAATTATCGATGCTTTTCTCTCTGATACTGAATACAAAGACCCTGGCTTCTTGCCCAGGCCACTGCAACATAATAGCAATGATTGTTAGTTTCTTTTATTTCTGTCTTTATATACATTTTTAGGGTTGAAAGATTTCACTGGGCTTTGTGGGAAAAAAAAGAAGAAGAGGTTCAGCAACATTCTGAAGCATTTGTTGCTAACTCTCACTCATTCCACAGGTATGTATGGAGTTGTTACCACGTGCCAGTCCCTGTCACACTTGTGCTGTCTGGGTAGCTCAGCCTAGAGGTAAAACAGACAAACAGGGCATTGCAAAGCAGTGTTGTGGACACAAAAAGAGATGGGGAAGTGACATGAAACTATAGTGAAACAGTTTCAGAGGAGAATTTAAGACGGCCCTATTATAAATAGCAAACATAACTCCCCACAGAAAGGGATGGAAAGCATGGAACATTTATGGATCTGAGAGTACTCAAAGGATTCCAGGAACTCAATGAATTCTGTGGAATTTATATTTGAATGAGATACACATTAAGATCAACCAAGAGCCAAAATTGATAAATTATGGGAAATTTAGCTTAGCTGTAGAAACATAATTTTCTTCATGAGAAAGAGGCTAGGTAAATGTGTGTCACCTGAACATCCATCCACCCAGGTGTGATGTAGCTAAACAGATGGCTTTTCATGGAAGTGACTCTAAGATCTCACAATTTCTTTTTTTAGAATTACTCTTCTTCTATTATTACAGAGGCAATTGAAATATTTTATTATATTTTTCCATAATTTTCTTAATGAAAATAAATAATTTTAATGAAAATTTCAAATTCATGTATTATTTTGCAATTAATTCATTACTTCATAGTATTTCTTTACTAACATAATTAATTCTTCACTGAACTTGTAATATCTTTCATATTAAATTATTCGCAGTATAATTCAAAGTTAGTCTCATGCTAACGGTGTTTGTTAGTGGCTGAAGCTGCAGACTAGATACTGAAAAAACAGAGGGAGATGCTGTCATTTTGTCTAAAGCATATAAACAAAGAGTTCATAGACTAAGAATACTTATGTTTATACATAGAAACCAAATAATCTCTTTAAAAGCATATTTGTTTAGTGCAATTTAACTCGATGGTGTTTGACCTTTACAAATGCCCTGCCATCCAGAATAACACAAAGATATATTTAGACATATTATATATACAATTTCTTCTATATTTTGTCCTTTGCACTTCTTATATTTTCTGAGGAAGAAAAAGGGCACATTAATTGTATTTTAAATCAGGAAAATATCATGTAAAAGAATCTACTTTTATATTAATTTCAAAGCTTACATTTTGGTCCACCAAAAATTCAGGTCATGAGAGTTTGATCACGACCAGAACAATCCTTTTATTTTTTGTCCTTTAACTTTTATAACTTGATGGAGAATTATTACACTTTGAATTATTTTTCTTATGGGAATTTTTCCTTAATTTTATTATTTGGCTTACCGAAAATTCTAAACTCTTGCTACTATGTATTATAACAAAATTAGACAAGCAGAACAAAACATAGAAAATCACTGAGATTTGAGAATGACTTTTTGTTCAGTAAATGGATTTCACCACCAACAAATCAAAATGAAGAATGATGATTTTTCTGGAACATTTAAAAGACTAAGTACCCACAGTGTAAAGTTAAAACCGGCAAAGTGGAGAATGGCTAATATGATTTATGACACATATCCTAAAGCACAGAAGCCTTGTGATATAAAAATAGAGAGTTCACAAATCTAAGAATAAAACATCTCTAACCAATAGCTGAGTTGTAAAGATACAAAATATGTCACAGAGCAACAAACAAGTTATCAAGATTTCTCAAGTTGATGAGTTCATAAATTAAGTGTATTCATTAAGAAATATTAATTAAATAATTCTGACAGGTAAAATTAAATGCAGCAATATATAAGTTGCCCAAGATTTTTTTTAAAAAGCATTGACAAGATTGTCACATTCATGGCTAAAGCAAACATCAGTAAAATGAAAAGAGAATCAACTGTATGGGAAAACATATTTGCCAATTATACCTCGGACAAGGGTTTGATCTCCAAATATATAAAGAACACACATGACTCCACTCCAGGAAGAAAAGTAACCCAGTTAAAAAATGGTCAAAGGACTCAAACAGACACTTCTCCAAGGAGGGCATTCAGAAGGCCTAGAAATACAGGAAAGCATACTCAGCATCACTAGCTATCAGAGAGATGCAAATCAAAACCACAAGGAGATACCACTTCACACTGGTCAGAATGGCCATCATCAACAAATCAACAAACAACAAGTGCTGGAGAGGTTGCAGAGAAATGGGAACCCTAATACACTTTTGGTAGGAATGCAGACTGGGGCAGCCACTGTAAAAAACAGTTTGGAATTTCCTCAAAAAAACTGAAGATGGAACTGCCTTTTGATCCAGTGATCCCATTGTTGGGATTATACCCTAAGAACCCTGAAATGCCAGTTCAAAAGAACCTATGCATCCCAATGTTCATAGCAGCACAATTTACAATAAATAGCCAAGTGCTGAAAGCAACCTAAGTGCCCATCAGTAAATGAGTGGATCAAGAAACTGTGGTACATTTACACAATGGAATACTGCACAGCAAAAAGAAACAAGGAATCCCTACCCTTTGCCACAGCATGGATGGAACTGGAAAGCATTATGCTAAGTGAAATAAGCCAGGTGGTGAAAGACCAATACCATATGATCTCACCTATAAGTGGAACCTAATCAACAAAACAAACAAGCAAGCAAAATATGACCTGAGACATTGAAATAAAGAACAAGCTTATAGTAACCAAACTGACAAACTGTCAGTTTGTTACAGTAATAATAACAAACTGACAGGGGAGGGGATAACAGGGAAAAAAGGGAAGGGCCATCAAGGAACATATTCCTCTGCTTTTGGTGAAAGTGTCCTCATCCCTGACATAGTAGAAGGAATGGGAATAGAAGAACTTGATTGGGAGATAAGGAGTTAACTTGAAAATCTATGCATTTTCAATGCTATCTGCCAATTTGTCAATTCTCAATACCCATCTTATTTTTCTAAAGGGCACATTTCTCTATACATTCAAGTAAAAATACAACTGGAAACTTAACTTGACCTAAACTTGGCACCATACTAGAAGAGACTGAAACTGAAACTAATGGCCTCATTTTTACCCTCCCTCATGAAAGAAAAACTACGTCCTCAAACAAATGAGACAGGAAAGTGTGAAATCATGACTTGTTGCTTAATGCTTCTCAGGGGTGTTACTCTGAATTCAGTGGAGCTGCCTCTGCAGAAGGAATGCAGAAACTCTTTTTGAGTTTTCAATCAAATCCTCTCAGGCAATTCTAATGGAGTCCCACTGAGTCCTTAGTCCGAGCTGAGATTTTGAATTTCAGTTTGAAAGTAGCTCTAAAATATTTTCTTTGTGTTACTTTTTTTTTTTTTTGCAGAAAAAGCCCACTTTGGGGCTCCTGATGCAGCAGACAGTTACTAGAAGATATTACTATGTTATGAGTAAACTAATTTGTTTCATTATAAACACTGTATTCAAGGTTTTTTTTTATATTTTTAAAGAAAAAATCAATAGAATTCATTTTATTAAAAATTTTCATTTAATGCAGAACTGCTATTGTATTTATAACCACAAGATGATATTGAAATCATGGGAAATAAAAGGAAACGATGTGTATCATAGGAGGCTGCAAATAAACCATGGCATAAAATAGTTTAATGTGATATTAAAAAGAGATTTGGCAATCCCTTTGTCTAGCATTCAAGGGTCTACACATTTTTTTTTTTTATCTGCAGCAACCTCTTATGGCAAATGGAAACCCTTGCTTTTCCCATCACGAAATAAGCCCATCTACATCTCTATCCGTTTGTCAAAATGGTTCTTCTCCGAGCTCCTACTGCTTACACTTCTCTATCCTACCCTGGAATAAATTAATTTAAAATGTATTATTTATCCATATAAAATTATTCTTTTTGAAATTATAAAAGTTATTTATTTATTTTTTAAATAAACACCTTTTTGTTTTATAACTAGAAAGTGTAGTTTTGGACCTGCCACCTACTCAAAGGTTCCACCTTGAATTACCATCAGCAGATCAAGGCATGTCTGGCCACCTGAAGGAGGAAGCCTGTCAGTGACCTGTTTGATGGAAGAACTGAAGAAACCATCCCTAGGGAAAGAGATTTTTAGCAGAAGTCCGACTGAACAATGGTCAGAGTCAAGGAGACTAAGTGCTAGAGCTTGTCCTGAGCTGAGCTCCCTATGAACTAGAATCTTGAATCTTGCAAATGGGCTCTGACTAAAAACTGATTCCAAAGAGTGGTGATATATTTATAATCTTTCAAAGAATGATACAGAGAAGGAGAAAAAGCTGTCTCCCAACTGTTCCAGAGACCTCTATTTGGTTTTGACTCCCCAAGGGCATAATGAACTGGCAATGAGACCAGGGAAAGTGGCAGCAATGGCATTTGGGGTGGCAGCACCCAGAGAATGTAGATGAAGCACCATCCAAAATAAACTCTACCAGAACCCAGAAAAGCAGCCAGCTTCAGAGCAGTCTGCGAACACATACAAGACACTCCCTGAAGACACATACAATTCTTGATGAGGCTTATGTGGCATCGGGGACCTATATTAACATGTAAGGCAAGAAAGAACTAGAGAAACAAGGTTTATAGGTTCCTATATGGGAAGGGAAGGTCGCACCAATGTGCCTAACCTAAAAGAGTCTTATGAGGATAACATGAGAAATTATGTACCAATGTGACTTATGATAGAAAATTATAACAACTACTTTGTGATGCATACTAGTTATCCATCAAATAAGAAAAAAGAAAGGAAGGAAAGGAGGCAGGAGAAAAGAGAGTAAAACGAACCTATTTATTCACGTGGTTGTCAGTACACCTCTAAGACATACGTCAGATTCCCCATAAAGTTTTTCTAGTGATGCTAGTCCACGCTGACCATACTTCCTCTAACCTTTTTTCTGCTTACTGTTGTATCCTTCACCTAGCGTCATACATGTAACTGTGCTCAAACCTAATCACCTGGACAATAAAACGTACTGTATATGGACAAGTAGTATCCTCGCAGTTTTGCATCCTAGAGCTTTGAGCATTGGCAATGTCCAGTAAATAACTGAAATCAATCCTCACTCCCTCACCCACATGCTCTAAATGAAGGCTATGGGGTACACAGTCAAAAGACAACTAAAATTGGAGTGAAAAAAAGAAAGAAATGTTCAAATCTCAGTATTGACATTTTGTAAGTATGTAACTTTGGCCACATTGCTTTACTTCTCTGGGCCACTTCTTATCTGCCGATGAGGAACATAGACTGTGCTGAAATGTTGTGCAGATTAAGGAAGATATATAAAAAGAATGCATTGCATATAATAGATAATATGTGTGAGGTAAATTTACATTTAACAAAATTTTAAATTAATATTCTTTAAGAGTATGTAAGCCAAATATGCCCCAGAAGACAAATAGTATCAGAATATAGCTCATTTTTAGTTGACAATTTACCCTACAATATTTTAAAATTGGATCTTCGTAAACACAGTGAGAGGGGGCATACCTACATAGGATACATGAATATGGCTCACTCATGCATTTTTTCTTTGGATGAGTTTTTGGTCCTCAAATTATGAGCTTATTGTGGGCAACCGATAGCTTACACTTTCATGTATCATTTGATAAATGGCATAATACTGGCGGCAGAATATTTTCAATACTATTAATTGATTTGTTAATGAATACAATGCAATTGACCAGGAATAGAAAAATTAGAATCTACAAGCAGTAACCTCTGTCATTAGAAGAGCCAGCTAGTTTATATTTAATTTTTTGGTTATGTTTTAATTTGTCCTTTTTCTCTTTTAATATGGACATAGACTAAAATTTTAACCCAGTGTTACCATGTGATAAAATAATCATTGGTGATATATCTTTTTAAATGAAGGGAAAATAAATTAAAGGAAAAATTATATTTATTCCAAAGAAAAAAATATATAAGGCAGCTAAAACATGTCTGTGTGTATGCAATTTTCAATTTAATTCTAAATAGCATTGTTTCTTTAAAGACTAAAATCTGAGAAGTTTAGCTTTCTATGTTCTCCAGGATAAAGGATCATTTCAAAGGAGATCTCTCTCAGGCTTAGGATTTGGGTTAGTGTTTAATTGAGCATTAGGGTCAGGATGAAATGGGAATTTTCTGCCTACTTACAACAATATTTTCTCCAGCTCCCATCTTATCATATTCTAGATCCTCTACTGTTATATATTTCTCTAAGTAAAAGGAATGCAATCTCCTCCTGTAGTAAAACATTTCCAAGATTCTTCTTAAAATCTTCCCTTGCTAATCAAAATGAAATGTAGTTTTAAAAAGGTTGCTTTTTTTCTTTGATTTTAGAACTTCTATTCATTTATTAAAGTTGTACATAGGATAACTATATTTCTTTAATTATTGTTTGTTAAATTCTTGAGTCACAAATAATCAGCTGAAAATCTCACCCTGTTTTAGAGAGCTTCTGCTTCCGGTCCTCACACTACCTAGCCAGACACACTTATTTACACTGTGTGGTTAGATGCACCTCCTCCCCAGGCCGGGGGCTCTTCTTCTCTCGGAGCCCTGTAATCATCGTGCTGACCTGCATATCTGGATCTTATCCCTTCAAAATTGATCTTTTTCAACTTTACAAATTTTATACTTTCTTCCAGATTTAAGTATGCCCAGCTCCTGTTGTAGTGAGAGCCCTAGGGAAAAAGTGTCACTTTGATGCACAGTGGCACCTGATGCAGGTTTTGGCTTGTGACCTGTGACATGATCTGTTGTTCAGATGAGCAGCAATAATAATAAGTTCCTTCTCCATATGTGAATGGAGAAATATTATAAGAAGGTGGATCATAGAAGGAGGAAATTAAAGAATGCAAATACCAGAAGCAGAGGATTGAGGATTTGACAGGCAAAAAAAAATGTGAAGAAAATGTGAGCGAGGAGAAGCTCAGAGCAAAGAACAACAAATGAACAAAGAGAGAGAGAGAAAGAAGAGTCTGGTGGAAATATGCTTGGCATGGGAGCACTAAAAGGAACTGGGCTGTGTGAATGTGCAGGACTAGTGTTAACAGCCAAGAAATGCTTCTATTTTGACTCCTTCTACCTTGTCTGGCTCATCCAGGATCTGTACTTCCCTTGGGCACTGCACATGTATGTGATTAGGTACTTCTCATCAGCATTTAATTCATGTAATTACCTTACCAGCAGATCAGAAGCATCTTGAGCTGGAGGCCATGTCTGTGTGCGTGTACGTGTCTGTCCTCTCCCCTCTTCTTTTTCACCCCAATAGCTGGCACTAAACAATATTTGGAACTTAGTAAATGCTTACTGATGGATTTTAAACAATCTTCAGTCCCTAGGAATTAATCTTTATTTAGAAATACAAAAGTAATGATTCTAAGTCTTGTTATTTCCCTTTATAAAGTGACAAGAAATGTAATTTAACTTCTAACATGTTTATCTCTTCCTTTTTGTCAGTATTATTAAGCATCGGCAATCATAACTCACAGTATAGCTGGAGCCAAGTAACAGAGCAGTTTAATCCACATGTATTTGAGTTTGATAAACAAGAATTTGTCAAAACTTTTTTATACCAAGAAAAATTACTATTCCTCAAGGAGGTAAAAGCAACAGAAGAGAATAATATCCTTTATATTATTGTATTTTCTCAATGCCTACTCTTTCAAATGGAAGAATGCCAAATACAAGTTCAGAATTTTATTTTATCTTTTCACCCCCCAACCCACACCAGCGTAATTAGTATAAAATGAATCAAATGTGTTGGTCACAGGGAAATTTCGGAATAATCTTCACATTTGAAGACAGTCGTTTAAGTTACTTTTCAGCCTCCTCTTCTTTCAACAAAATAGCACTAACCTCTTTAGAGTTTTCAGACGAGTCATATTTTCATCCCTTTTATAATGGTGGTTGATCTTTTCTGAACCAACCAATTTCTCCACATCCTTCCTAGGTAATTTTCACAACTTTACAATGGTTTGTGTTTAATGGCAGAGTGAGCCAAAGGAATCAAAGATTTATTTGGCTCTTGTTGGCTTGTATTACAACAGTGACAGAATGTTCTGGCTTATAGACAAGAGGAAGCAATAAATACAGCATATCTGACCTTCAGGAAGGTTTTCAATTTTATTATGAATACCATTTTATTCAGCAAGCCAGAGAGCTAATTATCTTCATTACATAATGGATAGGGTCTCATAAGGCCTCGCCCTTTCAATTCTAATTTTTATAATCTTGAACCAAAGAGAGTGGCCCCTTTTACCAGTTTTCAAATCTGTGGAGACAGTCAGATTGATGTCCCTTTTTGTGTGCTCCTAAAGTACAACCTCTTAGGGCATTGGCTCTTCTGCCTCACCTGTGGATGAACCAGAATGCACTTCTCCAAACCGAACCTTTCTGCTACTCTTCCTTATACTAAAATAATATCCTCACAGGTTTCACATAGATTTTACCCAAAGTAATAACAGAGGGGAAAGCAGAGAATAAAACAAAGGAAATTGTTGAGGAAATGTCAAAACCACAAAGGTAAATTCTTAGTATCCCTAGAAATTAAATCAACAATTTAAAAATCATAATTTGAATATCATAAATTTTCATCATTATCTTGCTAAAAACAGTTCCTTTGGGTATCACTGACAATCCAAGATAAACTGCTAAGAAGCAACACGCAGGAGGTATTAAACAGTGATTCAATACACCAAAGCTAGTGTTGATTTTGAATTTGTGAACATTAGGAAAGATACTCAGTTTTCCAGGCTTCATTCTTTCTTTCAGAGAACATACAGTGAGTACTCAACGTGCCGTGTAGCCTCCCAAGACCTTGACTTCCTCACCTTGACACAATGAAGAAGTTAACTTTGATGACTCCAAACTGCCTTCCACCTTGAAAAATATATGCTTTCTGGCTCTATCGATATTTGAGGCCAAAGAAATTGTGCTTGGTTACACCTTATATCTCCATTGCTTTCCTGAGCATTTTTTTCTACTCCCATTCTCAGGTATTTCACTTTGCAATAATCACAAATTCTCAACTGAATTTAATTCCCCTATATTCTTAGTTAATTGTTTCTCTTCAATCAAAAAGAGAGATTATGTGTCCTATAGCATAACCCATTCCACCTCTTTCTAGTAATGTTCTGGCAAGAGTCAAAACAGTTTACATTTTCACATTCTAAACATCTATTGATTGAAGGTCTTTTTGAAGGCTTCATGAGGGCAAGAGTTAGGTCTTACACCTTTTTATAGCTCCCTCAATGATTAGCAGTTTCCATTGTCCCTCGGCCTTACTCACCAATTTAGCACAGGGCAGGTTTAGAATTCAGGCTTCTGAGCCAGAGTTCATTCTTAGATCACTGCCTCAAGGGTGGAGTTGGCCCAGCTTTCTGCCAGTTAATTTAGTCAATAAATATTATCATTTATAGATATAGTGATACCCATTTGTCCTGTTGTGTGCTACTTAATAAAATGAAACTTTTTGAAATTAGTAGAATATGGATTTTATTTGCATGCAATATGGACTTCATAGTACAAATACAATTAGAATCAAAAGCATAACTTTTTAACTAACAGAAGTGCAAGTGTAATGATGAAGATTATTTAGCAAGTTGAACTTAGAAACTACTGTTATTCCATTTGCCTTTATTTTCAAAGGATAAGTTTAGGATCATACAAAAAATGTATTTTATACCCTTTTGATGCATTGATGTTACATATAATTGATTTGTACAATATAAATCAATACTGTAAATAAAGCAAATATACTATATTTCAAAAAAAGGTGATAGATATCAATTCCCAGACATGTTTAAGCTTTCTGCATTTTGTAACTTTTATATAGCAGGATGAATTAGCGTGATGTAGTAAAGCACGATGACAGATACCGGAGGACATTAAGACTTTATGGGCCTAGAAGCAAGAGGACTCCACATATAACATGAAATGAAATAAATCACTGGTTTTTAAATTATCTACTAATCATATTCTCTCTTCATAGCTACACCATGCATTTATCCTGAAATGGAACTTCTATGACGTTTCAGTCTTGGGTTTCACCAAAACCACGATTAGCAATAATGATGAATCCTGTCATGTTTTAAGATAGATCAGTGAGGCCAACAAAATGATCAGAAGGGGCTGAAATAGGAAGAACACAGTATCAAGGTAATCTGCTATAAATTGGATTCCTGGATGGGAAGGAATCCAATTTCAAGGCCCAAAGTTGAAAAGTCAAGCCTGTGTGTGTGTGGAGAGAGAGAGAGTATGGGGGGCAGTGATGAAGGAGAGGCAGAATCGGGAAAAGTGAAAGTGGAGGATATGCTTCAAACAATGAGCTCTGGCCTGGAGGCTCATTAGTGAAAGTTAAATTCAAGGTAAAAGACAATGATAGCAATTACTGTTATCTTTGACACTTAAGCATTCATGCAAAGACACAAAAAGCACTTAATGCTTTATTTGCCAGAAAAACATGCAAAAATTATTAAATTCAGAATTTGTGTATATATAAAATATATATAAACAAATTATATTTCAGAAAATATAGACCAATATGGATTTTGCAGTACAAGAAAATATAATGAAAAATAGATCTAGAAACAAACAATTCAATAACATAACATGACTTTGTAAACCAAACTCTTTCTCTCTCTCTCTCTCTATATATATATATATGCGATAATATATAATATATATTATATATAAAATATAATGTATAATATGTATGATAATACATAGTAAAAGAGAGATTATGTCATATATATTTAACCAGTACTCTCATCATTATTGATATATGCTAGTATCATAGTACATAACATTAGCTGTTACTTTAAACAAAGTAGGAAGTCAATTTAACTCACTCCAGCTAAGAAAATAAATGACACTTATTAGAGGAATAAACGTGAATATATGACTTCAGCATGCTGAGCCTCCACAAAGGAGACCATATGTAAGGTTCTCAGCAGAACATTGAGCACAAATTTACAGCCCAACAAATTGTAACTATATTCACTCGGAGTATGGCCTCATATTTTTTGTGTGTTTCTACATAAAGTTTGGTACTTGTATACACAAACTTGCATCACCTAATTTTTACTTGTCAATCATAGGCTTATTTTGAAGACAAGATAGATTAACTTCATTAATTCAATATGTACCTCTGTGTAAATATTGTATTAAATACTAAAAAAGTCCCTAACCATCCAAAACACAGTATTGTTGATCTGCACTCTTTGCAAATTCTGTGCTTTTCAGTTGTCCTACTTGCTAAAATTGATCTGTAACCCCAAAACCAATCTACCACTTTAGAGTTCACTCACGAACATACACAAAGGAGTGAAACATGTTAGCCACCCGACGTGCACATTCCCAGCTGCAGGCAACCTACGCCTGCTGATTTCCAGTCTCACAGTGCAGGCAAGTGTCCTTCTGGAGGTCTGTTTAGTGCCTTGTTTTCAAACTTTCTGTTGGCTGTTGACTATTTTGCTGTTTATAATGGCCCCCAAGTGTGGTGCTGAAGTGCTATCCAGTGTTCACCAGTGTAAGAAAGCTGTGATGTGCTTCATAGAAAAATCATCTGTGCTGGATAAGCTTTATTCAGTCATGTATTATAGCTCTATTGGCCTTGAAATTAATCTTAATGAATTAAATACATATAAATGAATTAAATATTTATATATGCATAATGTATATATGTATATATAGTGTCCTTAAACAGGAAGACATGTAAATCAAAGGTATATATGTTGATCAGTTGATGAAAATGTTGCCAACAGTTGTTTCCAGGAACTTAAACCTACATTTCCCTTATAGCAATTGTTCAGTACCCCCTAATTCATTGTTTATGGTGATTTTATCAAACATAACTACAGAGAGTAATGACAATATAAACAAAAGCATCAGAAAGACTGATAGAGACAGTGCAAAATAATATTCATCAAGCCAATTATCCAAAGCTCAGATTTCCAGTACAGTTACCTGGAACATGAACTTGAGGCTGAAAATGAGAAAAGCTTCTAAATAGCAGAGCTTTGTTGGCCTCCTTCTTCTCCTTTTGTTGATAATGCTTATATCAGACAAAATAGGCTTCAAAACAAAGGCCATAAAATGAGACACAGAAGGACACTTTCCATCAAGAAGACATGAACATTGTAAACATATATGCATCCAACATAGGAGCACCCAATGTAAAAAGGAAATCTTGGAGAACTTCAAGAAAGAAATAGACAACAACGCACTTATAGTGGGGGATTTTTAACACCCACTGTCAACAATGGATAGATTTTCCAAATAAAATATCAACAAGGATATTGTGAAACTGAAAAACACACTAATCAAATGGATTTAACTGATATATACAGAAGCTTTCATTCCAAAGAAGCAAAATGTACATTTTTTCAAATGCATATAGCACATTTTCAAAGATAGACAACATGATATGACATAAAAGAAGCCTCAACAAATTCAAGAAAATTGAAATCATATCATGAATTTTCTCTGACCACAAGGGCCTGAAATTAGAAACTGACCTCAAGGAAAAATCTCAAAGCATTCAAACTCATGGAGATTGAATAGCATGCTATTAAACAATGAATGGGTTAATAACGACACCAAGGAGAAATCAAAAAGTTTCTGGAAACATATGAAAATAAACACACAACAGTCCAAAACCTATGGGACACAACAAAGTAGTCTTGAAAGGAAGTTCATAGTGATACAGGCCTACCGAAAAAAAGATAAAAACATTTGAAATAAAAACCTAACCCAACATCTGCAAGAACTGGAGGAATAACAACAATCAAAGCCCAGAGCAACTACAAGGAAGGAAATAACCAAAGTCTGAGCAGAATTAAATGGCATAGAGACTAAAAGAACAATTCAAAGGATCAATAAATCCAAGAGCTGGTTCTTTGAAAAGGCAAACAAAATCAACAAGCCTTAATCAGACTCATGAAGAAAAGAAGGGAGTGGACCCAAATAAACACAATCAGAAATAAAAGAGGAGAAATGACAACTGATACCACAGAAACACAAAGGATTGTAAGAAATTACTACAAAGAACTATATGCCAAGAAATTTGAAAACATGGCTGAAATGGACAAATTTATAGAAAGATATAATCTTCCAAAACCGAATCAAGAAGAAACAGAAAGCCTGAACAGACTGATAACAGCTACTGAAATTGAAGCAGTAATAAAAGAACTTGTGGCACACAAAAGCCCTGGACTGGACAGTTTTACAGGAGAATTTGGCAAAACAATTAAGGAAGAGCTAACCCCTATCATTCTCAAACTATTCCAAGAAGTCCAAGAAGAGGAAGACTCCCAAACTCTTTTTATGAGGCCAGCATCATCTTAAACCCAAAACCAGATAAAGATCGAACAAAGAAAAAAAACTGCAGGCCAATATTGCTAATGAACATACATGCTAAAATCCACAACAAAATATTGGCAAACCTCATCCAGCAATACATTAAAAAGATCATACACCATGATCAAATGGGATTCATCCCAGGGATGTAAGGATGGTACAATATTCACAAATCAGTAAATGTAATACATCACATAAACAAAAGGAAAGAAAAAAATTGCATGATCACATCAATAAATTCAGAAAGCATTTGATAAGGTACAGCACCAATTATGATAAAAAAACACTCAGCAAAGTGGGAATAGAAGGAGCATTCCTCAGCCTAATAAAGGCCATATACAAGAGACCTACAGCCAACATCATACTCAATGGGCAAAAACTAAAACTTTCCCATTAAGATCAGGAACAAGACAAGGATGTCTTTCACCACTTCTATTCAACATGGTATTGGAAGTCCTAGCCACAGCAATCAGTCAAGAAAAAGAAATAAAAGGCATCCAAATTGGAAAATGAAGTAAAACTTTTTTGTTTGTGAATGAAATGATAGTGTACATATAAAACCCTATAGTGCTCACTTCGGCAGCACATATACTAAAACTAGAACAATACAGAGAAGATTAGCATGGCCCCTGAGCAAGGATGACATGCAAATGCGTGAAGCATTCTGTATTTTTTGATAGCCCCATATTTTTCTTTTTTTGTATTTTTAAATAAATTGTATTGATTATACTTTAAAAAAAGAAACCCCTATAGACTCCACCAATAATCTACTCATTCTAATAAGTGAAGTTGGCAAAACAGAGGGATACAAAGTCAATATTCAGAAATTCAAAACATTTTTGTACACCAACAATGAAATATCAGAAACAGAAATTAGAAAACAATCCCATTTGCTATAGTAACAAGAAAAATAAAGTACCTAGGGATAAACCTAACCAAGGAGGTAAGAGACCTACACTTAGAAAACTACAGAACACTGAAGAAAGAA
Organism: Micronycteris hirsuta; assembly: GCA_004026765.1. NCBI lineage: Eukaryota > Metazoa > Chordata > Mammalia > Chiroptera > Phyllostomidae > Micronycteris > Micronycteris hirsuta. Next base: position 35,497 of record PVJI01004149.1, on the reverse strand, counting down.
ATTAAGGAAGACACAATTAAATGGACACATATACCATGTTCATGGATTAGAAGAATTAACATCATCAAAATGTCCATACTACCCAAAGCAATTCATAAATTCAACACAATCCCTATACAAATACCTATGACATACTTCACCAATATACAACAAACAGTTCAAAACTTATATGGAAACATAAATGACCCCAAATAGCCTCATCAATTTTGAGAAAGAAGAAATAAGTAGGAGGGATCACAATACCTGACATCAAACTACATTTCAAGGCTACAGTAATCAAAACAGTCTAGTACTGGCATAAGAACAGACACATAGATCAATGGAACAGAATAGAGAGCCTAGAAATAAATCCATGTCTCTATGGTCAATTAATATTCAACAAAGGTGGCAGAAGCATAAAATGGAGTAAAAATAGCCACTTCAACAAACATTGTCAGGAGGTCTGGACAGCTACATGCCAAAAAATAAAACTCGACCGCCAACTTACACCATACACAAAAATAAACTCAAGATGGATAAAAGACTTAAATATAAGTCATGACACCAAAAAGTCCGAAAGAAGAACATAGGCTGGAAAATTTCAGACATTCCATGCAGCAATATTTTCACTGATAAGTCCTCTAGAGCAAGGGATATAAAGGAAAGACTAAACAAATCGGACTACATCAAATTAAAAAGCTTCTGCATGGCTAAAGAAAACACCAGCAAAATGAAAAGGAAAGCAACCATTTGGGAAAATATATTTGCCAATGATACCTTGGACAAGGGTTTGATCTCCAAAATATATAAAGAAGTCACATGACTCCACAGCAGGAAGACAAACAATCCAATTTAAAAAATGCACAAAGGACCTGAACAGGCACTTCTCCAAGGAGGACATACAGAGGGCCCAGAGACATATGAAAGGATACTCAGCATCGCTAGCCATCTGAGAGAGGCAAATTAAAGCCACAATGAGATACCACCTCACACAGGTCAGAGTGGCCATCATGAACAAATAAACAAAAAACAAGTGCTGGCGAGACTGTGGAGAAAAGGGAACCCTATGCACTGCTGGTGGGAATGCAGCCTGGAGAAGCCACTGTGGAAAACTGTATGGAATTTCCTCAAAAAACTAAAAGTGGAACTGCCTTTTGACCTGGTAATGCCACTGCTGGGATTATAGCCTTATAATACTGAAACACCAATCCAAAAGAACCTATGCACTCCAGTGTTCATAGCAGCACAATTTATAATAGCCAAGTGCTGGAAACAGCCTAAGTGTTCATCAGTAAATGAGTGGATCACAAAACTGTGGTACATTTACATGATGGAATACTACACAGCAGAAAGAAAGAAAGAGCTCCTACGCTTCGTGACAGCATGGATGGAACTGGAGAGCATTATTTTAAGTGAAATAAACCAAGCAGTGGAAGACAAATACCATATGATCTCACCTATATGTGGAACCTGAACAACAAAACAAACAGCAAGCAAAATATAAACAGAGACATGGAAATAAGGAAGAAACTGATAGTGTGCAGAAAAGAGGGGGGGAGGGTGATAACAGGAGAAAGAAGAGGAAGGGGCAAGTAAAGAAACATGTATAAAGGACCCAAGGGCAATGTCAGGGGGAGGGAGGATTGAATATGGGAGGTGGAGTGGGTAGGGCAGGGGCAATTTTAGGGGGGGAAATAGGGACAACTATAGTTGAACAACAAAAAAATTGAAAAAAATATATACATCAAACCAATTATCCAAAGCTCAGATTTCTGGTACAGTTACCTGGAACATGATCTTGAGGCTAAAACTAAGAGAGAGCCTATAAACAGCAGAGTTTTGCTGACCCCCTGCTTCTCCCAGCCTGTGGCCACCTACCACCCTGGTTACTAGGATATTAGAATTATAGCTATCAAAATGAGGGGTTGGAATCATTATCTGAGAGCCACAGAAAAAAACTAGCTAAATGTAGTGATGAGTTAACTCTACAAAAAGACAGAAATAATTCAGAGAGGGAAAAGAGCAAAATGTTTCATTAACAAATATTTGCCACCCCATGCAGAAACAAAAGGACACAGAGAGGAATGTGAACAAAAAGTTCTTGCTAAGTTTCTCCCCCAGTTTACCACACATAGTCTGAAATAATCGTCTTGCCAAAGAGATACACTTTGGGGTGGTAAATTTTGCTTCCCTACAATATTCTGATTCAACAGTCCCAGAGTGAGCCAGCAATGCAAGGGGCTCCAATGCAGATGGCGCTCAGACACTTTTATAAAGCATTGATTTATGAGTTCATAAAGATTTCTTCATTAGCAGTCTCTCCTAAGATTAACACATGTTTTCTAATTCCTGCCACCTGGACTATTTTTTTTTTAAACACAACTTTAATTTTAGGAAGACTCAAAATAAGACTGAAAAATAACACGTGCTCAACATCAAAATGGAATTCTGAAGACACAGTCAAATTTATTTATTTGGAAACAAATATTCAGTAAGCATTTATTATTAATTAATGCCTCAGGTATTGTATTTGGTGCTAGGGGTAAAAAGATTGACCAAAGAAAAATATCCCTGCTCTTTTAAATAAGTCCATTCCAGCTAAACAAAAATGTACTGAATGCTGTGTGAGATACTAGGCACAGGGCATCTCACAGGCTTGTAGGAAATAGTCTCGTTTGTTTAGAAACTATTATGTAAACAAGTAAAGTTTTCTTGGGGGGCTCCTATGAGTTCTTCCAAAATCATTCTGATAATTTTAAATATGTGTATCATGTATAACTTACTGTGCTCATTTGAACTGTAATCACCTAGTTCACAAAGTACAAAACGTACTCAACAAATACTGATCTTATTTAAAAGAGCTGAATCTGTAAGTTTCAAATGGCTATTATACTGAAATGCTTATCAAAAACAACAAACTGGTGATTAAAGCTCTGTATTGTACTGTAAGTCTTTTTTTTTTTAAGTACTTACACACCACACCATTTTTATTTTATTTTTTAAAGATTTTATTTATTTATTTATTTTTAGAGAGAGGGAAAAGGAGGGGAGAGGGAGAGAAATATCAATGTGTGGTTGTTTCTCACACATCCCCTACTGGGGACCTGGCCTGCAACCCAGGCATGTGCCCTGATTGGGAATTGAACCAGGGACTCTTTACTTTTCAGGCCGGCACTCAATCCACCAAGCTGCACCAGCCGGTGCTATAAGTCTTGCCTTAAAGTATATGGACTGTTTTCCTCCTAGTATGCAAATTTCTACTGTAGCTTTGATATTTTCCTCTCTTCTATGTTAATTTAAAAATTAAGAATTTATTAGTAGGGGAGTACAAAATCTATAGACATTCCTCCCTTCCCCTTCCTAAATTATCTCTATTAAATTAGACCAGAAGGGACAATATTTAAGATCGGTTTTTCTTTAGCTGCTATGCGCAAACAGTTTTTGTCATATGGCCATATCGAATAAGCAGAGCAAATGAGTCCAAAAAAAGATCACTTTAGTTGCAATAAAGAACTTGGTTTCTTCTGGGCAAAGTCTATGATCTGTAACCTTGCTAGCTCAAGAAATATGAAGACTGTTCTGTTTTCATTTATATTTCAAACATAATCAGTTAACCTTAAAAATTCCAAATAAATGCCATGGAAAAGAGCCTAACCTAAAATTCTTAGAGAAAAGTAATTTTAGGTATATTTCTGTAGTTTATAAACAAATAAATGTTGGAGGTTTTGGTTGCTAAGTCACTACAGAGAGACTGCACTGATGAAAATGTGAAAGCAGAGGAAGTGTGGAAAGAAGCTGTGACCACACTGAGAAGTGCAGTTAATAAATGCTGCCAGGACAGCAACTAATACTTGTTTTTACCTGATATCTACTGAGAGGCCTGGAAATTATCCCCACTCCAGGAGTTCTGATCTTAAAAGGGTTTTCTAGATATGGCTAGAGAATAAAGTTTTCTCTTCAAAGCAAGGTTAAATATAGTACAATTTCTTTTCTTCAAACTGAGAGATTAGATAGCCCAGCCCTAACCCAGAAAATAGTACTTCTGTGATGGTGTTAGAACATAATGTTTATTGTTATCATCCTAACTTATCTGGGTGGCAGCCAATAATTATTTCCGTTTTAGTGCCAATTACTTAGGGAAAGCAAGACCTGTATATACACTTCCATCCCAAAATAAAAAAAGAAAATCAAAGTTGTATTTACGTCATTTAGTTTCTAGGGATCATAAGGGGGTTGGAGGGATCGTTTTGATCACAAAGGGAAGAAAAGAGTGGCTCTCTCAGTGCGTACATAAAACCCTAAAAAGAGAATGAAAGATACTGTTTTAAATTAAGGTCTTCCTTTCCGTATAGATATGCCAAACTATAAATTTGGATTTTAAATTCTATTCCATATTCTAGTCAGAATCATTCTATGTCTTTAATTACACCCCCTTGCCCCAATTTGTCCTAACAGTCAGTTAGTACTTCCGATATTTGTACTATTGTATTCAGTGTATATCATGATAAAAATAACTATTAAAATTCTGAGAGCTTTATTAAAACTGTTTTAATATAAAAAGTCTGTTTTCATTATAAAAATGTATAATAAAATTTTATGTGTATTTTGTTTTTAATATAAAATATTATAGAACATCACATTCCTATATTTTAAGGAAAAAGAAACAAAAACTTAACATTTTAACTGAAATATGTTTAAAGGCAAAATGTGAAATACAGTAGTATAATTATTCTGACATCTTTTGTAAGTGATAACACATAATTGAATGGCTCCTATACCGGAACCACAACTATTGAAAAAGACAAAGAGCCTAATTTATTCCGACTAATCAGGATTGATGTTAATTAAAGAAGAGTGGGAGATAATGACTCCTCATTACTACCTGTTAGATGGAAAGAGATTATTCTTCTTCCAGGTAAAATTGCAATTAAGTGACTTTTGAAAAAGGATTTATTTTCAAGAAGATTTTCTTCTATAATTGGTAAAGTATTTGCATAACGGTCTTTTTATAAAACCATGTAGAAAAAAATGGATTTCATCAAAGGCTGCTTATTCTTTAGTTTTGTCACATTTTGTTGGATATGCACAAGATAAAGACAGTATTTGAATAGGTGGTAATCAGAACAAAATTGACTTGCATTATTCTGTGGAATGTTTCATGTTAAAGAGCGCAGTCTAGCCAAGTAACTAAAGCTCAAGTTCAAATCCTAATTCCTTCATCAACCAGCTCTGTTGACCTGCATCAAGTATTTGACATTTGCAAGGCTTAATTTTCTTATCTGTAAAATTTTAAAAATAATAGATGTTGTTCCATAGGGCTGTTGTATTTAACAGAACTATCTATGAAATATCCACTACACAGAGCCTTACACAAGAAAACTGATAAATAAATGTTAGCTACTATATATATATATTTTTTTTGAATTGCTGTATAATAAAACACCACAAAGTTATCATCTCCCTGGTTCCAGATAGCCTTAGTCTGGACAGGGGAGCTGGGTCCTTTCAAGGTCTCCTCAAAGGAAGTCAAGCTATTCCCTGGAGCAGCAATGTCATCTGGAGCTCGGGATCTTCTTCCAAGCTCATGGGTTGTTGGCAGAATTCAGGTCCTTGTGGCTGGGAGACCGAGGCCCTCAGCAATTAAAGGCTGCCCCCATTCTTTGCCACGTGGTCCTTCCATGACATGGGTGGTTTGTTTCTTCAAAGCCAACAGTGCATCTGCTGGCGCTTTGCTCTCCCTGACTTCTTCCATCTTCAACTTTTAAAATCCTCTTAAAAAGAGCTCATCTCATTAGGTCAGGCCCTCTTATGATAATCTCCTTTTGAATAACTGAAAGCCAGACAATTAGGGACCTTAATTACAAATGATAAATACTTTCCCCTTTGCCTCTACAGGAACTTAATCATGGGAATGATATCCATTATGTTTATACAGTTCTCACCTGTGTTAAAGAGGCGGCAAGGAGGCAATTCCCACCAGCAGGTAACTATTGTGGGCCAATCTTAGAATTCTATCTACCACAGCTATTTTATTGTTGTCATTGTATTAAATATGAAGTAGAGTATTTCTCATCTAAAATGAGTCTAAGGATATGATTTAGCTGTACCTTGACATTTCTTCAAACACCTCCATTTTAAAATACCATTGGTATATACATTTGACACAACAATATTTGGATTTCGTGAGGATTCAGCACCTCATGTCAGCAATTCATCCAAGTTGCCTTTTTCAGATATTTACATTATGGTGAAAAAAAAAAAATAGCATCAGTGAAAAGAAAAACAGCAATTGCAAAATTATGAATACCCTACTAAAAGCCTTGAAGATAATGCTTCTGATATAATAATGAGTTTACAAAGGCATCACCAAAAAACGCAACTAAATATTTAGGAAGAAATTTCAAGCAAACAATAGTTATTGACCCTCCCAGATGATAATTAACACTACTAGATTGCCAGAGAAAATCATTGCCAACCAAACACTATATGCAAAACCAAAGGAAAAAAGTAAAAAAGAAAGTACATCATGGATAGTTTTGATTTTGAAAGAAACAAAAAGCTTTATAGTATTAGCAGGTACCTGAATTAAGTTAGGTAAATTGGTAAATAAAATAATGGTTAATTTATTTCATATTTTATTTATGAAAAAATTATCATGGAAAAAGAAAAACATTTAGACCAAGAAAACAAAAAAAAACCTATTTCAGAAACTCTTTTCTTTGGGAGAAGGTAAATGGAAGAATTAACCGGAAGAGAATCTATTTAACTGAATGAAGAAAAAGAATCAAATTGCAGAAGTTAATTGAATTAAGGTTAGAAATTTAGGATGTATATTCAGGTCAAAATGTCTTATAGAAAAATAGAGCAAACAAGAAAAAGACAGTATAGCTGCAAAATCATTTACATTGTCTCTACAAAATTAATGAAATCTGACCAAGTCTCCACAGAACTCAGGTCTCAGCCAGAGTGACCCACACAATTTCCGCTCATGGGGAACTTGATAACAGGGTCTTCATAACACAGCAACGATTTACGTGTGGAAATCTTACGTAAACGAATTAAATCTAAGCGATGGAACACGCTCGAACCAAGCAGGCTCACCTTGAAGGAAAAACTTACAAGTCTTCAGGGGCTTTACACAGAAAGCAAAAATTGAGATCAGATAAGTATGAAATCAAAACATGATTTATAAATAAGAAGTTTGATAAAGCTTTTATACCTATGACATTTGGGATGCTGAGTGTACTTACAATTGCTGCCATTGATTTAGTCATGGTCAATACTAGTGATTCAAATAGTCTAATTACACACGGGTTATTCCCCTGGGCTTTGCTTCTGTGAGGAACTTTGTCCTGAAAAGGACAAAAGACATCCCATTGGTTGCCATTATGACCAGACTCAGAACCGTCATAATTGCTCTTCCTAATATCTGCCAAGGAGAGGTAAAAGTAGAACAGAGAACACCAGGGAAAAATAAATAAATAAGAAAAAAATCCCTCTAAAAATAAATATCTTTATTATTCTGAAACAATGTACTGGTAAAAATTATTAATACACTTTCATTACTCTGCGGAGAAATGACCTCCTCCCAAATGCCCATGCCCTAATCCCTGGAACCTGGGACTCTGTTACACAGCAATGGGACCTGACAGATGCTATTAAGGTTAAAGACCTTCTGCTGGAGAGATTATTTTGCGTTATTTGGGTGGTTATCTATCTAATCACATGAGTCCTTGAAAACAGGAATCTTCTTTCCACTGCAGTCAGAGAAAGAAATGTGATAAAGAAAGAAGAGTCTCAAGGACAAGTAACATTGTTGGCTTTGAACCAGGAGGAAGGGAGTTGCCAGCCAAAGAATGAGCACGTCCTCCAGAAGCTGGAAATGGCCAGGAAACAGTCTCACTACACCCTCCAGAGAAAAACTCAGCCCTTCTAATACTTTGATGTTAGCCCAGTACAACCCATGGCTGACTTCCAACCCGCAGTAGTGTAGGGTAAGAAGCTGTATGGTTTCTGACACTAGTGTTGTGGTAACTTGTTACAAGAGCAATATAAAACTAATCACTAATGAAAATTTGCAAACACTACTCAACTAGAGTGAAAAATAGTTATTTCAGCAGAGTTAGAGAGACTGTAAAAAGTAAGGAGTCATGAAAGCAAGCCAATTATTGCTCCCATCTGTCCTCCCATCCTAACCAATACCTATTTCAACACCTCCATTAGGTTAATTGCCCTCTCAGGGCATTTAAAACATAGAGAGAAGTAAGTACAATCAGGGAATGCCTGAGCTATGGAATCCAATAAATCTGGGTTTAAATTTCTACTTTGTCACAGCAAAGATTTATGATACTGAGAAAAGCATCTAAATAGCCTGATTCTCAGTTTCTTTATCTCTATGTTAAAGATAATTATGTCAAAAGGGTTGTCAAAATAATCAAATGAGTGAATGTTTAAACAATCACCAATACACACTACATCCTGACTGAATATCAGCTGTTTATTATCGTTGTCACTTTTTCTGGAGCATTACATGAACCACAAAGAAGTTACATGCCTCATCTAAAGTTCACATCAAGAAACACAAGGAGAGGACTTCATCTCAAGGCATCTAGCCTTTAATTAGTTTTTCTCGCTATTCCTGCAGCCTTCACTGGTCAAAAGATGGCTTATTATATGAGAGAGTTCTTCAAATCATCATTTAAAATGTAAAGATGAAAGTAACTTTTTGGACAGATTTCCAAGTTATTAAGGAAAGATTTTTAATAACATTCATAGAATCTGGGTTCTCAGAAAACAACGGAAAGTAATGTCTAAGACACTGTTCATTCCTGCTGTCAAATATATGAATCACCATCATTTATGGATCATAATGAAGCCCTGAATGACTCACTGTACATCACATCTTCACTGTCCCAGTTTGGACACCCTAGAAGCACAGCATAAAGGGGGTTCTTCTGAAAGTGTTTTATTGGAGCAGTGCTCTCAGGAGAAGAGAAGGGCAGCAAGTCGAGTAGGGAGTGGGGAGAAAGCTGGGCAGAGCGGTGGACTGTCCTGGAGACAGGTTTCAGCCTGGTCCCTTGAGGGGTTATGCAGCATGAATTACACCACAGAGCTGAGCTCACCTTGAGGCATGGAGGGTCGTCTGTGTGCCCCTGGGCCAGTTAGTCAAAGGGAGCACATGCAAGCTATTAAAAGTGAGTGCACCAGGATGACAGAATGGGGACAGCCACAACAGCATCCACTATAAAGGATGATCTGAAAAGTGTGCATGAGAACTAGATATTAAATTACAAGGTTAAATTACAAATCTCTGGAGCAGGACATGAGTTTTAACTCCTACTTTTCCTGGAAGAATATGAACGCATCAATCTTGCAAATGAGCAGTTTCAAAGTCTGGGCTAGGGCTGTGGGCAGACCTTGGAAGAAGGACAGCCTTAGAACAAGCTTGCATATAATTTAGTGAAACATGCATTACTAATTATGACAAAAATATCATATCACTAATTGTGATATAATGTTGGATACATGCTCCTACAGGATATAATAATATTTCACAGTAACTTACAAATCATTACACCCTGGTCAATGTAGGGTTGATTCTAAAATTGCCTTTTAGCAAATATGTATACAAAGACAGTTCTAGAACTATTATGTATCACCTTTCATCTTTGTCATACTGGATATGTACATCCAATAATGAACCAGGTATCCCACAAAAATCCTGAAAGATAGCCCCTTTAACAGCACACCCGATTATTCAGTAAAATAAAACCCAAATGACCACAGTGATGACTGTCAATATTACTCAATTACCTCCTTCCTGAAAAGAAAGATTAAAAGAAAGAAAAGACTCTAATCATCACAGATGTATCTATAGCTTGTTTTTTAAGAGATAACTTCTATTTGATATATAACATAACCTATTTCAAAGAAACTGCCACTGTTCACCATTTTTGTTTTTCTGCCTTAAAAATCTTCCAGATTCTCATCAAAACTTAGATTTCTAGAAACAGGATGAACTTGTCTTTACCTATGGATAAACCTTAAAATGCTCATTTACTAAATAGTGTTTGGTTTTTTATTTGCTCAAAGAGTATTCTAAGTGAATTTTCCTAAGGTTTAGTTAGCATCATCTGTGGAGAATTATAAAAATATAATTAAAATATGTGATCTTCACTTTTTAAAAAACTTTTGCTTTTTAATAGGTTAGCATTAATAAGTGTAAATTTAGAAATGAATCAATTATAAAATAAACAATCAGCTCATCACTGATCTTCAAAAATAACTTCACTTTTACATGTATATTCACAAGGCACAAATATTAATTTGCTGATATACACGTTAAAGCAAATCTCAGAGTGTTGGATAACCTGTTTCCAGATTGGAACATTGGCAAATAAGCACTACATTTTCTGCCACACAGCTAGATTCTAAAATCAACCTGTAGAACAACCAAGGGAGTTTTTTAATAACATCAAGAGTGCAAGCCCTGTCCTGGGAGTCTCCCTAATGAATCATCTCATCTCACATCCTTTGTCAAAACCATAAATGAATTAAGTGTTTGGCTTGCTGATAAGTGGGATGCACCAAAAGTAATTGAATGAGATAATCAAAAATTTGTTAAACCTGTCACTGCACATCATTATCAGCTTCAATTTCAATGCAGTACAATTAGCTTATAACAGGTATAGTTGCATCAAGTCCATGTTAAGGTTCAGTGAGTAATGCACCCTCTTCGGTAAATTAAATTAGACTCCAAGTAGATGAACAGAATAAAGGTTGCACACGTAAATGGTGAAAATAAGACAAAACATGGGATTTATGGCATGCTAAACTTGTTCCCTGAAGCCATGTGGACTAAATAGCTTTCATTACTGCCTTTTATCAGACATGTCATAGATCAGGCCAGTGCCTAAAAAGGCCCCTGGCTTATGATTGATATGTTAAAAGTAAATAATCAGATAGTAACCATTAATAATAATATACATTATATTCTTCCCCTTGCCACATAAGAGTCCTGAAAATTACAAGAGAGGAAGACTAACAAACTCCGTTGTACCTTAAACTTTATAGAAGGCTTTGAGAAAAGAATACCCTATCACATGCTACCTCAGCTCAGCTGGTTAGTATTTTTAATTAAAAAGTATGATTATACTCATGACAAAAAATTTTTACTACAGGGTTTATGCAATAGTGGAAATGATTTGAAATAATTGGTGAGCATATGTTCATTTGCAAGAAAATTAAAGTTATATTGGTTAATATTGGTGTGTATATATACACACTTCAAAAGTTTTAGGTAAAGATATGCAAAATTGCCATAAATACGATTAAGTAAAACCTAACAAGCAGACGCTAGTGTAAGTCAGGAATAAACGCAAGGCAACTGCGTGCATGCCAGCTGTCGTGCACTTTACAACGCCCTACAAAGTCTGAACATTTAAGATCTGTTGACCAAGGGGTCATCCAAATTTCAGGTTATGCACACAGAATATACAAACCTAGATTGTTTGGGACTAAAAATCTGATTAGTTTAAAACTAAAGGTAAACTTATCAGTGGGCCCAAATGTTCATATTCCCTGACAAGATCATCTCCCAGAGCCATGGTATCTGAAAACTCAAATAATCATGATGTTTTGTGGTCAGTATGTCATGAGAGCCAAAGATGCTTATGGTCTTAATGAATATTTCATTTTATTTAAGCTAAGTTAAAAATGGATTGCTCTAAGTTTCTTGAAACTAGATGGCTTATCTATTTTAGATAACATGTTTGGGAAAATATTAAATATTGACAAGTTTTTATTTCCCCCAGCTGCCTCCACCACCATTACATAGATTTTTGTATATTTCTGTCATTTCAGCATATTTTCATCATGTCACACATTATAGGATTTTCAGTAATTGCCTTCTATGTTGATCAGGTCCTGTGCCTAATAGCCAGCCTCTGTAATTTCAACAGTAATGTCTACAAATCTCGGTACAGAACTGACTGCTTCTGAGAAATCTTCAAGCAGATAACTAACCTCAACCTTCTGGGTCTTACAACTCACAATAAAAAGCATGATGGTTCTTGGTAAATGTCCTAATATTTTTCTGATTTGTGCTTCACACATGTTTTGAGGTCTTCAGGTTAGAATTGAGCTGGTGAATCTGTGGCCTATTGACTTTGAAATTAATTTTCTTTTTTACCTATTGATAAAGAAACTTATTTTTGTTTGGGATTTTGTCCTGAATAGTTTATACAGAAGGTAGGGAATATTCTTGTTACTTGGAAGTTTGATTCAAAACCTATCATACTTGTATATAATAGTGCCTCCTATTTTTTTATTTGAAGTTTTCCCTTGGCAATTTGAAAGACAAACACGTGTTTAAGGGAAAACCATTACTTCAGGGTGATGAGTCCACCTGTAATCTCATCTGCCCTTTGCTTGTCCTTAGTTCACTGCTGGTTACTTGTTTAGATACTTGTTTCCCTGGGGTTGTTACCCTTCACTGGCATCTTTACACAGCTATGACACGTTGGGAGTGTAGGGTGACTTCATGACCAAAGGAAACTGGAGTAGCTGTTGATTCTTTTTCTCCTGTATAAAAATAAAATCAGTGACAAAAAGCTATTTGGAACTTTCTAATATACAGGCTTTTTAAAAGTCAAAGGTTCTGTATTTGAGTAAACTACATACTCTTAGTTCTACCACCGAGTGAATAAAGTATTATTGTTGAGCGTTCTGGTATTACCTGAATATTTCAAAAAGGCTTTAAATATCTAAATAATTGACACTATTATCATGTAAGTGTCCCCTGTGTCTATGGAGTTCTCTGGGTAGAGAATGCAAAATAAATAGATGATGGATCCTACACTGGAGAATTTACAACTTAATCAAGACGTACATGAAACAAAAAGCTGCTGAATAAAGCCATTTATACATTAGCTCTAGGTGGTATGGTTTAAAGTCAGGCTAAGTCTTATAACAATTACAGAGTACAACTGTATACCTTCATACAACTACGCATGCCTTCATCACAAAAGCAAAGGCATTCTAGTCTACCACACAGACCACAATAAATTGCAAGAAAAGAGAGGCGCTATAACAGTAAATTCAAGCCAGTCAATTTTCTTCAGTCTTTAGCATTGGAAAAAATACTTGTATTATGAATGAGGTTGCATGAACTCAAAATAGACTGTCAGCTCACAACACTTGTACAAAACTGGCACTTTGATCTCCCAGCAAGCCAGGATTGGACAGTTTTGAGACAAAAATCTATGATGGTTTTAATCACCTCCAGTTGTTGTTGTTGTTTTTTTTTTCAATTAATTTTTTATTCAGTTTTTCCTTATTTTTAAACTTTTTTCTTTATTGTATTTTTCCATTACCATTTATTCCCCTTATATCTCCTTTCCCTGCACAATCACCACACTGTTGTCCATGTCCATGAGCCCTTTTTCCTTATTGCTCAGTCCCTCCAGCCCCTTACCCTCCCCACCCTCAGAACTGTCAGCCTGTTCTATCTATGAGTCTGTCTTTATTTTGCTTGTTAGTTCGGTTTGTTCATTAGATTCCACATATGAGTGAAATTATATGGTATTTGTCTTTCTCTGACCGGCTTATCTCACTTAGCATAAGGTTATCCAGACCAATCCATGCTATTGCAAAGGGTAAAATTTTCCTCTTTTTTTATGGCTAAGTAGTATTCTTCAGTGTAAATGTACCATAGTTGTTTAATACACTCATCCTACTGATGGACACTTGGGCTGTTTCCAGATCTGGGCAATTGTAAATAATGCTGCAATGAATATGTTCTCATGTTCTTTAGAAGTAGTGTTTTGGGTTTCTTTGGATAAATTCCAGTAGTGGAATTGCTGGGTCATAAGGCAGTTCCATTTTTAATTCTTTGAGGTATCTCCGTACTGCTTTCCACAGTGGTTGCACCAATATGCATTCCCACCAACAGTGCAAAAGGGTTTCCCTTTCTTCATATCCTTGCCAGCACTTGGTATCTGTTGATTTATTGATGATAGCTATTCTGAAAGGTATAAAGTCATATCTCATTGTGGTTTTAATTTGCATTTCTCTGATGATTAGTGATGTTGAACATCTTTTCAGTGTCCATTGGCCATCTGTAAGACCTATACTTGGAAATTATAAGACACCAAGAAAGAAATTGAAGAAGATACAAATAAGTGGAAGCATATGCCATGTTGATGGATAGGAAGAATTAACATCATTAAAATTTCCATACTACCCAAAGCAATCTATAGACTCAATGCAATTCCTATCAAGATTCCAAAGATGCATTTCACAGAATGAGAGCAAATATTTCAAAAATTTATCTGGAACCACAAAAGGCCCACATAGCAACAGTGATCCTGAGAAAGAAGAACAAAGTTGGAGGAATCACACTACCTCATATCAAACTATACTACTGGGCCATAGTAATCAAAACAGCTTGCTACTGGCATAAAACAGACACATAGATCAATGGAACAGAATATAGAGTCCAGAAATAAACCCACATGTTTATAGTCAATATTTGACAGAGGAAGCAGGAACATACAATGGGCTAAAGATAGTTTATTCAATAAATGGTGTTGGGAAAATTGGACAGATATGTGCAGAAAAATGAAACTAGACCACCTTCTTATGCCATACACAAGAATAACTTCAAAGTGGATCAAAGACTTAAATGTGACATGAAACCATAAAATCCCTAGAAGAAAATATAGGCAGTAAAATCTCAGGCATTTCTCACAGCAATATTTTTTCAGATATGTCCCCTGCCAAGGAAAATAAAAGAAAAAATAAACAAATGGGACTACATCAAACTAAAAAGTTTTTGCATGGGAAAGGAAACCATCAACAAAATAAAAAGACAAATCACTGAATAGAATATATTCACAGATACATCTGATAAGGGGTTAATATACAAAATTTATAAAGAACTTATAAAACTCAACACTAAAAAAAAAGCCCCATTAAAAAATAGGCAAAGAAGCTCAATGGGCACTTCCCTAATTACTTTTTTATGAAAAATTTCAAAAACATAATAAAATTGAAAAAACAAATTTTTAGTAAACACCCATATCCCAACCACCCTATTAAGGATTCCACAATTAACACTTCTCTATATTTGCTTTATTATATATCCACTATCACCCCCCAGGCACCCATCTGTTCATCTATATTTTGAAGGCATTGCAAAATAATTCACAGGCTTCAGTATGCTTTCCACCTAAACACTTTAGTGTATGTGTATGTGTATATATACACACACACACACACATAATTTGTTTAAAAAATTTAGGTTAAAGGTAGTGTGAAATGCACAAATCATAACAGTTTGGAAAGTTTTGACAAATGCATAACCTGTATAACCTAAACTCCCATTTTTTAAAGATCCATTCTTGCTACTTTGGTATAGAATATCAAGAGGTAGAATATACCATAAGCCCAGAAAGTTTCTGCAAGTTCCTTCTCAATTAATCTGTACTCTTCCCAGAGATAATCTTTTTTTTTTCTTCTACCAAACATTACATTACTTGCTCTAGAACACAATAAAAATACAATTATATAGTATGAACGTTTGTTTAAGGCTACTTTTACTCAGTATATTTTTGAGATTCATCCATGTCATTGCATATCAATAGTTTTTCTTGCCTTTTATTACTGAGTAATATTCCATCAAGTGAATATAACATAGTCTTTTTATCTGTGTACCTTTTGATGGACGTTTCTTTGTTTTCAGTTTTGGGCTATTATGAACACACTTTCTCAGAACATTCCTAGGCAAGCCTTTTTATGAACACATGTTTTTATTTTCTTGGAGTGGATTAATACAACATAGAATAGGTGAATGTTTAGGTTTATAAGAAACTGTGAGGCTTTATTTCCAAAGGGCCAATAACATTTTACACTGCTCCCAACAATGAGTGAAGAGTTTCAGGTGCCCTACAGCAAAATTTGGGATTATCCACTTTAAAAAAAAATGGGGGCTATTCTAAAGAAGTTGTATTTATTGGTGGTCTTAATTTGCACTTTCTAATGGTGGCATTAGTCTGGGTTTGAACAGGTAATAGAAATCACATGGTGGATTACACAACTGAAGTTTAATATAAGAAATTATCAAACTACTATATATATTAAGATAATATAAACTATTATATATGTAATATGTTATATATACATATAAAGTCTTGTGGTTTCCTAGGACTGAGAGAGAGGACCCAAAAGAGGACCAACCTGGAAATGGACTCCCTTCCTCAACACTGAAGTTCAAACCTCGAAGAAGGTATGGGTTAGATCACTGGGCAGTGAAAAATTGCCTGGTTTGTCCAAGCTAGGGCTGGTCTGCAAAACCGGACACACAAAGCAGTCCGCTAGAGGGTAAGTAGGGAGCAGGCAGTCAGCCTCCAGTACGTGGACAAGGAGATGGGTGAGAAGCCAGGCCCCACGCCATTCTTGCCCTGCAGTGAGAGCAGCAGTAAAGCGGGACCCTCTGAGTCTGACGGGGTCACACTGGTGCCTGCAGAGGGAATCAGGGCCCTTGTGCCCCCAGGAGGTTATTCGAGTGCTGGTTTCCTTGTTGAAGGCCACGGGGAGGTTCCCATCAGCCCTGGCTGAGACTGCGAAGTCTCTGTGGATCCACACTCTCTGGGCCTGCGGTTGTGGCAGAGCTCCAGCGAGTGTCGTCCCAGCCACACCTCACGCACTTAGCAGCAGCAGGAAGCTAGCAGGGAGACATTTCTTCCTGCGATGTTCCTCCAGCGCCCTCCACTGAGAAGGCTTAACATTGCTCTCATTTTAAAGGCCAAGTGCTGAAACGGAACTCAATCACCACAGAGCGCATATTGAAGGTGAAATTTGGAGCTGTGTGGCCAAAAATTGATAAATGACACAAAGACCAATGATACTGTACAGTTTTTTTGTGTGATTTTATACACTGTCTTTTGGAAAGTGCCTGTCCAAACCTTTTTTTTTTTTTTTTAAGACATCCACTCGGCATCTTGATCTTGCTTCAGCTTTGTCTGGATGCACGAATAGCTTTAGCAGAGCAGCACCCCACATACATTCTTCTGCATTCTGTTACATGGTTTTGATTTTTATAAAGAATTGCTTCACTAGACCCTGATATCTAATATCTATGAGAAAGCATTGCTTACTGTGAAAATATAGTTGGAGAAGGTTCTTAATATTATGGATAGAAAATAGGATTGATAAACATTAAAAAGGCAGCATAGTATGAGTAGAACTGGCTTGGTAACCAGGCCATGTATGTTGAAATACAGCTTCTACATTGACTGGCTGTGTGACTTTAGGTAATTTGTTTAAGGCCACTCCGTCTCAGTTTCCTCACCTGTAAAATAGGAGTAATAATAAATAGGCTATTAAATAGGGTGTAATAATTTTATCTCATGAGATTGTTATAAGAAATAAATGAGTTAATATTTATAAAGTGTTTAGAATACTTTTGGCACATAATAAGGCCCCATAGTGTGTGTGTATATATATGTATACACACTTATTTATAATAATATTTTGGTATATAATAATATGTAATACTTCATATATAAAATTTCAAATTTAGTTTAGCTAATAATACTAGCTAACTTTTACTGGGCACTTTTCATATACCAGGCACTGTACTAACAACTTTGTATGTATTATCTCATTAAATTACCAAAAAGTGTATCCTTTCTGATAAGGAAACAGTCTTAGATAGTTTAAATTAGTTTTATGTCTAAATAGTGGGTTCAGTTGTAAAGTCCACTCCACACCCCCATGTCATCTTCACCTCAGCCAGTTCCACTAAGCAAATGAAAATTCTGGATGAAGTATAACCATATAAAAGACAGAAAAATCCCCATAAGTAGGAAGCAAAGAGATAACTCAGAGTTACAGAGGTGAACCAAACTGAAGCTGAAAGGCGCACGGGTAACTGAAGCTGTGACAGCCATGCAGGACTGGATATCAATGCCTGCACTTAGCCAGGAGATGAAGCTCAGACCTGTATACGGTACGGTGGAGAGCTGGACGCCAGCTCTGCACAGAAACCCAGGAACCACAATAGGCTGTCAATCCATGACCCGGAGGTGACGCAGCTCCACTCACTGGCTCTAGAAAATGGCGTAGAACCTAAGCAGTTCACCAGGCGCCATGGTTAGAAGAAAGAGTTATAATAGAATTCAAGCCCCAACCTTACACCATCTGTTGGTATGGGACCTGAAATTACAGTACTCAGATGAAAACCCCATGACATACAATGAATAAAATGCATATTTCTCAGCAGAAGAAAATAAAACTTTTCCACAGGAATGCCTCTACAACCCAGAGCGTGTTGAACAATAATTGAAGACGGCATGCTAAACCTATATTCACAGGAAAACTCACACACTTCAGAAGAACAAAGGTTACAGGAGAGGCAATAAAAACAACCACCTGAAGAACTCAAACTTCAAGAAATGGAATAATAGGATAAAATTAAAGAAACATTTAAGTAAGTACATTAAACTAATCAGAGACATAAAATTAAGTTCACAAGAACAGGAAATTATGGTAAAAAACAAAACAAAACAAAACAAAACAAAAAACTAAGTTACACTGAAAACAAACAAAGACAGATTTATGATTTACCCAATTTACCATAAGACATAACAAGGAGATTCAGCACATGAACTCTGGCAATCTAACCCATAATTACTTCGTGCCCTGTCTCTCAAAACAGAGAAAGACAGTGTCAGGTACAGGTTACCTTGACAAAGGATGAGAAACTGGAAATTTTGGTGGGGAAAGTTCTGTGAAGTTCCTCACAATGAAGTCTTTTTCATTCTCCACAGCCTCCTGCTTCTACAGACACCCTAAGCACGAAATAACTCAATCTTGGGTTTATTGATAAAAGAAAAGCCATTGAGAATATTTTTATCTTGTCTAAATTCCTTCTCACTGTCTTCTATTTTTCTACCTGTGTCTCCAACTCACCTCCCGTTTCAGATGAATATTACTTTGGGATGACTCCTTCAAACCCTCTTCATCCTTTATTCCTTTTCTTTTCATTCAACCTCCTGTCTCCACAATGGGCATCCTGTATGTGCCCAGTATGTATTCAGCAGAGTAAAGAATGTCTGTAAGTCTAATACATATAGCAACTCTATTATAAGTATTTGAGAAATTATCACTACTTTGCATAATATGTGCTACAAAAATTTAATATTTAAAAGAAAGATGATGGAATCAAAGGAATAAATGCTAAAACCAGGGAACATTGTGACATGTCCTGTGCTCACTCTGCCATGACAATGACTTCATGAACGCTTTATAATGAAGGCTGGACCGAAGAATGGCCCAAATAAAAATTTAATTTTATTTCACGTTAAGTCCATTGAGTAACTATTATGCCTGGTCTTTAAGAAGGTTAAAGCAGTGTTTTCCATCATTCACAAAAGAATAATATGTATACTAGTATGTCAATCGTTCCATAGATCTCTTCTGTGGCACTCAAGGAGTTTCGAATACAGCCTGTATAAAATGGGGCGTTTATTGTTGATAAAGTCACAGAACAATAAGCAGGGGTAGTTCAGGAAGAATATTCATTACTGAGAGACATTGGAAATGTGTTTATGGAAGAATTGATCGAAGAGTCAAAACTGGCATTTTTCGGTGGAATTGCTGCGTCTCTCCTATTAAACGTGTAATGACTCAGATCTGAAGCACATACAATTCATGGATCACTGCTGCAATATTGTGTCAACATGTACTTAGGGAGTCTTCATTGTATGGATCACTGCAGTGAGAGACTGTAATGGCCCCTTGTCAATCAAATTAATACATAGCATCTAGAGCAATAATACAGAGGTTATTGATAAGAACTCCACAGCCCATGCTTTAAAAAATTGCTGACAAACCATTAACATTATCACTAGTAGAATTAACAAAAAGGAACTACCTGCTAAAATATTTTAAGAAAAAAATATTTATAAAAAAAGCTTTCTCCAGTTTCACTCTATGCTTAGGTGATCCTTTTATTTGAACATTGAGTTTTTCCTAAACTTTACCTTTTATAAGGTGTATTGAACTCTCTCATTTTTCTGGCAATTTATATGGGCAATTTTCTTTGACTTTTTTAATAGGTAAAACATGATTGATATGAGGCTGGATAACTAGGAAATGGGGGATCAGCTAAATTAGACAATTCCAAGATGATTGCAGTTGGTAAATTAAGTTTGACACCCACTTTCCTCCCCCAGGCAATAGCAAGATGTGCTAGTTTACATTATTCAAGAATTTCTACTGGCATATTATAATTATTGATAGATATCACTGAGCACCCTCTTCTTCACAAGAAAATCCAAGATTCTGTTTGATCATTTGTGTGGAGTATTTTAATTCTCCACTGAATAGTTCAAACTGTCCTCAATTGGCAGGTATTCCACAAGAAAATTTTACATTACAGTGGAACCACAGTTCTCAAATTTAATTTGTCTGGAAGGCTGTTCAAGAAACAATTTGTTAGAAAACCAAGTCATACAGGTGACTGATCACAGTGTCAGCATGAACGGGTTGTCAGGTTGAGAACTGAAGTTTTGTTCCACAACAGACATTTTTTTTTCTGTGAACAACTTGGTTGAGAACTGTGGCAGTGATTTCCACACGTGTGTAAACACGCAGTCCTGAGAATTTACACGTTTTGAGCACAGCTCCGTGTGATTCCTGTGTGAGCAAGTGTGGATCATGTCTGTGGGATGGGAATTCTCTAATAGGAATTTGGCAAAGGTGTATCTTAAAAAATTCTGGCTTGCTGTGCCCTGCATATTACTTTAACCTGGTCGTGTCTGCCACCGGATCTGAATCAACATCCCAATGCTTTGTTATGAGTAATCCTACCTGTTCTGCTTAATCCCATGAATAATCAATCCAATGTAAATGTGTCTTAATGCCTCTAATAAAACCCCCGGCTGGGCAACCCACGAGGTCTTTCTCCCCAAGATGGGCGATGGTGGAGGAGACCCGTGGCCGCTGGATTTCTTCCCCCCGCATGTCTTAGTGTGAGATTTATACACGCATTTGTTACGGTCAACCCCGGGTTCCGGCAGGTCCGATCTACCCCACGGCAGAGAACCAAATTGTTCTAGATGGGAGACATTTGAGAACCAAGTTTTGACTGTATTTAAAATACCAACCAATAATAGTTATAAAGAAATATATGTACAAGACAATGTATAAAAATCACTCTTCCCATTTGTCTTCACTTCCATCTTATCCAGTCATGTTTATAACACAAAATCTAATAAATAAAAAAGTGTGGTACATCATTGCAATGAAATCGTACTCATAAATGAAAAAGAAACTAACAAGCAATTCACACAATATTGTGGATGGATCTTAAATGAAATTTTAAATCAAAGAAGTCAGACACAAAAGGCAACATAGTTTACGATCTGCTTTATATGGCATTCTGTAAAGGCAAAGCTATAAGGATGGAAATGAGGTTAACGGTTGCTAGAGACTGGATGTGGGGAGAGGGGTGGGGATGAAAGAGATGCATGAGAAAAAATTTTGACTAATGGAACAATTCTGTACATTATTGTGAAGCTGGAAATATAACTATGCATTTGTCAAAAACTATGGATCTGTTCAAAAAGACTAATAAATAGACTCAGCACACATTATTTAAACAAGTGATCAATAGTATCATCACCAGTGAAAAGATGTCTCTATGTCATGCAGCCCCGATATAATGTGCTGAGAAGTGGTAATATTACTAAAAATCCATAACTTTAATCCAATTGTTAACAAACACTAGATAAATCCAAACTGAGGTACATTCTGTCAACTACTGAGCAGCACTTTTAAAAGTACCGATGAAAAGGCAGGACTATCACAGACTAGGGAAGTGAGGAGACATGACACCTGAATGCAATGCTGGATTTTATACTGGACCCCGCAACAGAATAGAACATCAGTGGATAAATGGTAAAAGCCAAGAAAAGTCTGTAGATTAGTAATCAGTATTACACCAATATTAATTTCCAAGTTCCGATCATTTTATCATAGTTATGTAAGATTTAGCATTACTGGGAGAAAAAAAAAACTATGAAGGATGTAATGGAACTCTAGTATTTTTGTGACTCTTCAGTAAGTCTAAAATAATTCAAAGAGATGTGGCTTTTGAAATCTCATGACATGCACTGTAGGGGCTGCATTCAGGTGCGCATCAGGCTGCCATGAGGCTAGAAGAAAACCGACAGTCACAGAAACATGACATTGATTTCGTGTAATAAAAAAAGTTTGTTATTCGGATTACATACTGCCTCACTCTCTCTCTTCTTATAAGATTTTAGAATTAAAGTTCATTTTCTGCTTTATGTTTCTAAAAAGGACTAAAGGAGTCAACTGTAGCAGTTATTTATTGCTATAGTTTTAATCTCAGCTTTGTGTGATTATTGGCCTTTTGATATATATAAATCACAATGTACAATTGACCGCCTTCAAATTATTACTTTCAAGGTCTAGTTCATGACTCCATTCCTGAAGAGAATCATGAATTCATAGAATATGCAAAATATGGGAGAGCTTAGAGAGATGATTTGACTCAGAAGTTACCAATTGTTTGATTTCAAATTTCTCTAAGATGTGTGACAGCTACGTAGGAGACAAGAAGGAAGTCCCATGGATGTTAGTCACTGCTGCTCCCTAAGAGTTAGTTTTTGCTCAAATTCACAGTATTACTGTTTTAACAAGGTTCATTCTGAGAAAAAAATCTTATAGTTTAAACATGAGTATTTTCATTTCTGGCAAATTTACAGTCAACATAGATGGATTACAGGGGAGAAAATAAATCAAGAAGCCAAAGTAAGATTTAATTTCTACACATCTGGAGAATTAGAATAGCAATTCCCTGTATTGAGATGAGAACAGTCCTATGGACAAATGACTCAAAACAGCAAGCAAACAATCGTATTGTAATACATAATAAGTAGGAATATTTTTAAAACAAAACATTCTGGATTCATAAAAAGACTACATGCTTGATGTAAATAGATTACTTGATTGTCTACACCACAGGTGTCAAACTCATTTTCACCGGGGGCCACATCAGCCTCATGGTTACCTTCAAAGGGCCAAATGTAATTTCAGGACTGTATAAATGTAACTGCTCCTTAACTAGGGGCGTTAAGCAGTTGAAATTACATTTGGCCCTTTGGAGGCAACCGCGAGGCTGATGTGGCCCTCGGTGAAAATGAGTTTGACACCCCTGGTGTAGACAATCACATACACTTGACTTGGAATCCCGGTTTAGTCAGAGGTTGCTGTGATCTAGAGAAATTTATTTGATCTGTCTGAGCTCAAGTTTTTCATCCCTAAAATAGATGCTCCATTAGAGCAGAGATTTTGTCTCCTTTGTTCGTTGACATTTTCCTGGCACCTACAGAAGTTCCTGGCTTATAGTAAACACTCAGACACATAGTAGGTGGAATTTATAAAATGGTAGCATAATGCCTAGTAAATAGTAGATGTATAATACTGTGGCAGTGATTTCAACATGCACGTTCTAAGAATTTACACGTTTTGAGCACAGCTCCGTGTGATTCCCGCGTGAGCAAGTGTGGATCATGTCTGTGGAATGGGAACTCTCTAATCGGAATTTGGCAAAGATGTATCTTAAGAAATTCTGGCTTGCTGTGCCCTGCATATTACATAAATTCAGGTCCTGTCTGCCACCGGACCTGAATTTACATCCTAATGCCCTGCTAATGAGTAATCTTACCCCTGTTCTGCTTAATCCCATGAATAATCAATCCAATGTAAATATGTCTTAATACCTCTAATAAAAGCCCTGGCTAAGCGACCCACGAAGTCTTTTTCCCGAAATGGAGGTGGTGGAAAAGACCCGTGGCTGCCGGATTCTCATTTCCAAGCGTGTCTCTGGGTAAGATTGATTCACGCGATCGAGGCAGTCCCCCCACAGATTTTGCGGGTCAAAATCCGCGACATAATACATGCTTGTTGTTAATTATGGTGATGGTGGTGGTGGTGTCATGATTTGGGGAATAATGTTAAACAAAATATTAAAGCACTGTTATAAGTTACACTGATATAGCAAGCCACTCAAATAGGAAGAAAGTTTAAATGAATCTGTTAGTTGATGCCAGCTAAAGAGTAGTTAGTGCCTTTTAAGTGATTATAGGCAAAAAAAAATTTTAAGTCATCTCTAATTAGACATGGAAGGCTGTAAGACAGGAATTACAAATAATTTATCCTCACTTACTCATTCAAATTCATTACCACTCATTACCAAAATAATGTTTTACCATTTTAAGATTTGTATTAAAAAGAGGTAAATAGGGAGGATTTACAGAAATATAAAAAGATATGCATAAACCTAAACCTCACACTAACTTAAAATATTCTATTATTTCTCATTGACTAGGTTCTATTGTCTAGATTCATAAAAATAATATTCCCCCAATTTTTTATTAGGCATTTGACTTGGAGTGGCTTTCTATTTCTGCCTGCTTAAGTTTTATTCTAAGCAGTTTGGAGCATTTCAGTTTTAGAGATCAGAGTGAGAGTTTAACTGTGTAGCATAGCTGAATGGGTCACTCAAAATATGCCACTTTGGCATAAAGATTATTTTGAGCTAAAAGCAATTGAGAAGCAGATATTAGAAAAGTTTTGTGTCATCCCTCTATTTGCCTAAAGGCAGAACATAAATTTACAAAGTTGCCCCCCAACCATCACCAGGGAGGGCAAAGACTAACCACCTGAGACAACGTTCAGCCCTTCCCAGCACATGAGCAGCCCCAGAGGAACCTGCCCAATAAACCTTACTGATCAGCCTTTATCTCCCATAGTCTCTCTTTTCCTTTCCTACAACTTGTTGACCTAAGACACTTAGTCTTTTTCCTTTTTATCTCACTTCTCTAAAGATGTACTGTTCCTTCTCTGAGATGCTATAGAAACCCAAATTTGAAACACCCCTTTGAATTATTCATCTCTGAATCCTCCCGTGTGTAGGTAGAATGCTAACAAACTTTTGTTTTTCTGTCACCAATCTGTCTTTTCCCAGTCTGATTTACAGGGACCCAGGGGAGAACTGAGGAAAATAATTTTTTCCTCCGCTACAACGGCTTTAGGAATGAAGTCTCTGAACTGCTTAGCTATTCTCCAAGGGAGGCCTGTGTATGCTTGGTGCTTGTCCCAGCCCCCTGTTTAGCTACACCTTCACTGCAGGGGAGGACCAGAGGAAGTTGATAGTGATGAAATTGAGACATTAATTGAAAACAATCAACATTATACCATGAAGGAAACAGCCAACATATTCAAAAAATCCAAATCAATAAAGTTATTAATGAAATGAAAATGAAAAATGAAATGAAATGAAAATGAAAAATATGTCTTTTATTTCACTAAACAAAATTTTTGGCCAACCCAATGGTTTCTTAAAATTAGTTAGTCTACAAAATGAGGTTTTTATCCTTAAAAGTCAGGAAAATGTGGGCCTGGCACAATTCATCATATTCAGTAAGCCTTTCCTTCAACTCACAAGAGTAACCAGAAACTGAGTTTTCCAGGAATAGTCCATGGACCCTGGTTATCTCTGGAAATAAATACATATTATTAAGGTCTTATCATTTAGTCCAATCTTCACCCACTAACTAGCCTATGAACTGAAAATGACATGAATGGCTAATCGGCCTACAGGAGGCTGAGTGAGCCTGTTTTTTTCCATTCTTATTTGGCTTTCTTGCTGGCTGAGCTTCTGTAACCCTGTGAAAAATAGCTGTTGATCTAAAAATGTGTTTTATTTCTAGGTAATGGACTATGTCAACTTCCATTTCTTATGGAATTCACAGAGCACAGTCCAGCACTGCAAGGCATTTCTTACATTCTTATTAGTTTGTTCTTTCCTACCACACACTTAAATGCAATTGGCATTCCAATCTTTACTTATGTCCCTTGACTTTAGCAATTGGGTTTTCAATTTCTATGGGTTTCTTTCTATGAAGCACAGACACTTGCTTTAGAACAGTCACTTAGTTTTCCACTCATGTAGCTACGAAGGAAGAAAGTACCTATTTCTTGAGGCACTCTCAAGTAAGTGAATTTAGCTCAATCTTCTCCAGCTTTTAGTTCTACCACTAGTATTCAAGAATGCCGCCGTGAAACTTACTCGTATTTCATAAAATGGAAGCACCCTTACTCTCTCTGATGCTGAGAGTGTTAAAACTGGGTTCCAAAACTGTAATTATAAATTCCCCCAGAAAAGTCAGATTAAAACTCATATTATTATCATATTGACTTAACAGTATATCATTTTTAAATAAACATGTATATTATTAATTAATCTGATAAAAAAACTATAATATTTTTATCCCTGTTAGATCATTTGGTTAAAAGTGACTCCCACTGAAGTGACTCCAAGTGATGACACCTGATGTGTCAATATATTTAGTTTTCTAATGGAAATTAGGCTCAAATTTTTTATTTTTTATTTGCCAAAATAAAAATATATTCTCTGGAGGGCATAGGGCTATGTCACTATGCAGACATGGACCTAGCTCATGAGGAAATACAATGAAATTATTTCACTTTCTCCTCTCATTTATTTTGGAAAATTAATTGAATCTTAAAATTTCAATTTATCAGTCCTTCTGTGTCAAAGATGTTATAGCCATTAGATGTTTCACACACTATTTTTTTAATCCTCACCCACCCAAGGACATGCTCAGAGATTTTTAGAGAGAGGGGAAGGAAGGGGGGGAGGGAGAGAGGGAAACATTGATGGGAGAGAGAAGCACTGATTGGTCACCTCTAGCACACTACCTGACCTGAAACCAAACCCACGACCCCTCGGGTCATGAGACAATGCTCCAACCAACTGAACCACACCAGCTAGGGCCTATTTATTTTTAAAAGTATTGATATTTGCTCAGTTACCTAAAAATTAAATTAAAATGAACAGTTAAAATATTTGTTTTTCTGTACATATTTCTGGTCCTGAAATATCAAATGTAAAATAATAAAATGCATCTTGTATTAGAGCTCTCAGAAAAACACAATCTCTCAAAAAACAAAACGGTATATTTTGAGAACTTAGCTCCCACAACTTTAGAGGATGAGAAGTCTCTTAGTCTGCCACTTGTAAAATGGGGTCCCGAGGAAGCCAGCAGTGTAATTCCGGTTTTGTCTGAAGGCCTGAGGATGGAGGGAACCAATGGAATAAACCCTATTCCCAGGACAGGAGAAGATGAGAAGAGATGTCCCAGCTTAAAAGAAGCAGAAAAACAGGGTGAACTCCACCTTTCTCTGCCTTTTATTCTATCTAGGCCTTCAAGGATTACATGATGCCAACCCAGATTTGGGAGGTGAATCTAATTTACTGAGGTTACCAATTCAAAAGCTAATCTTATCTGGAAACATCTTCATGAAGACAACATTTAATCCAGGTACTCTGTAACCAGTCAAGCTGACATGCACAACTAATCATCACACTTCTAATCCTATAAATGAGTAAACCAAGCTCAACTAATTAGACTTTCTCTCTGAACACGTTAGTGACAGCAATAGACCTAGGTACTGGGCTCCCAGTTCCTGACTCATGTTCTTTAATATGTCACTTTGCTTCTGAAATCTCCAATGGAGTGGGTGCTTATTAACTTCATGTTTACTTTAAATGACAATTTGAATTTTTAAAATACAGACATTTCACATGGAAGCAAAGACTTGCAGGAAACCTCCAAGTCCAACTTATATATCATAGGATTGCAAAAAAATGTTGTTTATATAGAAATACAAAGATGAGATATAAAGAAAATGATCTTTCTCAAACCCATATATTAGCAAACATCTGATGCCAAAAATATGTTTCTTATGTTCATTACAATTTAATCTTCACAACATATCTGTCCCAAGTTATTCCTTAATGCATGACCAGTTCCACATGATACAAATATCCACCATCAGCTGCTTCCCCATTTCTCCACTATGTATCCCCGCATCAGTGGTATGGCACTTGCATACAAAGGATATGTCTCAAAAGATAAGAATAAATAACAATTTCTCTTAGTCAACTATATTTCAAGTAGTATACCAAACATTTAATATAGAGTATTTAATTTACTTCTCACCACAGCGTATATAGTTATCATTCCCTTAAAAAGAGAAGAAAAGTAAACCCCAATGCTATTTAGATGATATAATATTTAAGAGTAAAAACAGGAAAATGTTTTTCTGTTTCATAAAGCTAGTCAACTGTGGCAAGGCAACATGAAGTGAAGCCATCTAAATGATAACTATAAAAAAGTGGCCAAAGAAAAAACATTTGGACATATTATATTAAAACAGATAAAAGCCTATAAAACTTCCATTTCAAATTTTTAGAAATATGCATAGAAAAAGAAAAGAAATTAAATGAAAATATAATACATAATTCAACAAGATTTTAACAAGTAAATATATTAGAGTGAGCAAATAGGGCATTTTTAAAAATTTCTGATTGATTTTTGTAATATAGATATACAGATAAATATTCTGTTCCCTGTGGAACTTATATTCTGTGTTTATGAAGTGGAAGAATTAATATTGTTAAAATGCTTATACTACACAAAGTAATTTATAGATTCAATACAATTGCTATCAAAATTCCAATAGCATTTTTCACAGAAATAAAACAGACATTCCTACATTTGTATGGAGTCACAGAACAGCTCAAATAGCTAAAGCAAACTTGAGAAAGAAGAACAGTCAGAGGTATGATTTTGCCTGGTTTCAAATTATACACCAAGCTATTATAATCATAAAAGTATGGTATTGACATGCAAACAGACACATAGATCAATGGAAATAAATAGAGAACCCAGAACTAAATCCACATGTACATGGTCCATTAGCTTATGACAAAGGAGTCAAGAATATACAATGGGGAAAGGACAATCTCTTCAGCAAATGATATTGTGGAAACAGGACAGCCACATGCAAAAGAATTAAACTAGACTGCTCTCTTACAACATGCACGACAATTAGATTAACGATTTAAATGCGTGACATGAACCATGAAACTCCTGGAAGAAAACACGGCTGGTCAGCTCCCTGACGTGAGTCGGTGATGAGTTTTGATCTGATTCCAAAATCAAAGGCAACAAAAGCAAAAGTAAACAAATAGGACAATATCAAACTTTAAAGTTTGTATAACACAGAAAATTATAAACTAAATTAAAAAGCAGCCTAATGAATGAGAGAAAATATTTGCCAATCATATATCTGATAAGGGGTTAATATCCAAAACATATAAAAATTCATACAACTCAACTGCCAAAAACACCTCAAATAATCCAATTACAAATGGGCAGAAGATCTGAATAGGCATTTTTCCAAAGAAAATATACAGATGGTCAAAAGTCAAATGAAAAGATCTGAACATCACTAATGATCAGGGAAATGCAAGTCAAAACCACAGTGATATCATCACACCTGTTAGCACGCTATTATCAAAAAAGACAAGAAATAACTAGTGCTGGAGAGGGTGTTGAGAAAAGGGAACTCTGGTGCACTGTTGGTAAAAATGTAACCAGTATGGAAAACAATGTGGAAAGTCCTCAAAAAATAAACAATAGAACTGTCATCTGATCCAGCAATTCCACTTCTGGGTATTTATCCAAAGAAAATAAAAACACTGTTGTGAAAAAATATATTCATCCCCGTGTCCACTGCAACAAGGAATATCACCAGAATTTAAGAGGAAAGTCTTATAGATAAATCCACAGTCATAGCTGGAAGTTTTAATACTATCAGTATTGATAGAAAAGGTAGACAAAAAACTAGAAAATTTATAGAAAATTTCAACAACAATATCAACAACAATGCACTAATTTGACATTCATAGAACACTTCACCCAACAAAGGTAGAAAAATAATTTTTAAAAATGCACATGAAATGTCCAGCAAGGTAGGCCACACTTGTCAATAAAATAAATCTTCGATTATAATATGTTCAAAATATTTCACACCAAAATTTAATTTAAAATCAATAACAGCTTAATAATTAATAACTGAGATATTGAAAAAGCTCCAAACATAAAAGAATTTAAAAATCTACCCTTCATTTTAATTTACATGAATCTAAAAAGAAAAGAAATAGGGTATTGGAACATATTTCTGATTTAATGATAATAAAAATATAGCATATCAAAACTCATAAAACAAAGGGCTTAAAAGAAAATTCATGACTTTAAAAACTTATACTGGAGAAGAAGAAAGGTTTAAATCAATTACTTAAATTACCCTTTTAGAAATTAGAAAAGAACAAAATATACATAAAAAAAGAAATTCTAAAAATGAAAACATGTTTAATTAAATAGAAACAAGAAAAGCTAGATTGGTCCAAAATTAAGAGAGAACATGTGATTTGATAAGTAAGGAATTAAAAGGGAATGCTACAACAGATACTAAAGACATTAAAATGATAAAGCAATACACTTAACAACATATGAAATTAAATTCAAGATCATGTACTAAATAGAAAAATATAAAACACAACTAGCAAAATTGACATGGAAATTTGAAATGTGAATAGTCTTGTGTCTATTAAAGAAAATAAATTTTTTATCTAAAGCTTCAAACCAGATGATTTCAGTGACTGACTGGTTTTATCAAATATTTCAGGAAGAAAGTATGTCAATTTTACATAATATTCTTCAGAACACAGAGAAACACTCCCTAATTAATTTTCTGAGATCAGTATAATTCCGATGCCAAAATCTGGCAAAATATTGCTGTAAATGAAAATCAGACCTGGCTGGTGTGGCTCAGTGGATTGAGTGCCGGCCTGTGAACTAAAGGGTCAATGGTTCGATTGCCAGTCAGGGCACAAGCCTGGGTTGCAAGGAAAGCAATAAGTAAAATGGCAATCACTAAACCCTATCAATAATTACTTGAAATGTAAGTGGACTAATTGCTCCAAACAAAAAAGAAAGGGTGGATGAATGAATTAAAAAATAATAAATAAACAGGACTGGTACAGATGCTGTCTATAAGAAAGATACTTCAGATTGATGGACACACAAATTGAAAGTAAAAGAATGGAAAAAGATATTTCATAAAAATGGAAATGAAAAAAAGTGAGGTGGCAATACACATATCAGACAAAATAGACTCTCAAACAAAGATTGCAATAAAAAATAAAGAGCATTTCGTAATGATAAATGGATCCATCCAACAAAAGGATATAACTTTTGTGAATACCTATACTCTCAATGTTGTAACAACTAAATATATAAAGCAAATATTGACAGACAAAAAGGAGAGACTAACAGTAAGACAATAATAGTAGGGGATGTTAACATCATATTGATATCAATGGTTAGATCTTCCAGACAGAAAATCAACAAGGAAATAGTGGCCTTAAATTACATATTACACCAGATGAACCTAATTCATATTTTTAGGACATTTCACCAAAAAGCAGCAGAATATACAACCTTTTCAAATGCACATAGAACATTTTACAGGATAGACCATATATTAGGGCACAAAACAAATCTCAATAAACTTAAGAAAATTGAAATTATATCAAGCATCTTCTCTGATCACAATGGTATGAAACTTGAAATCGAGTATAAGAAAACCAAAGAACCAACACGTGGAGGCTAAATAACATGCTACTAAACAATAGCTTGGTTAACAACAAGATGAAGGAAAAAATAAAACATATCTTAAGACAAATTAAAATGAAAAACAATGCCTTGAGATCTATCGCACAGCCAAAGAAGTTCTACAAAATTTAGAGCAATAGCAGCTATACAGAAACAAGAAAAATCACAAATAAACAATCTAACTTTATACCTAAAGAAGCTTGAAAAAGAACAAAACAAATAGTAGGTAGAGGGAAGGAAATAAAAAAGATCAGGGCAGAAATAAATGAAATAGAGACTAAAAAGATAATAGAAAATATCAATGAAAGCAAGAGCTGGTTCTTTGAAAAGATAAATGAAACTAAAAACCTTTCACCAGACTCATTAAGAATAAAAATGAGGGCTCAAATTAAAAAAAAAAAAAAACACAGAATTAAAAAAGAATATGACAACTGACACCACAGAAATACAAAAGATTATAAGAAAATACAATAAACAATTATGTGCCAACAATATGAAGAACCTGGAAGAAATGAGTAAACTTCTAGAAACATAACATACCAAGATTGAATCAGCAAGAAACAGGAAATCTGAACAGACCAATAACTACTACCAAAATTGAATCAATGACCAAAAATCTCCAAACAAAACTTCTGAACCAAATGGGTTCATAGATCTATTTTATCAACATTCACTAAAGAATTAATACCTATTGTTCTCAAATTATTCCAGAAAATGAAGAGAACGGAGAATTCCAAATCATTTTACAAGATCATCATTACCCTGATACCAAAACCGAAGATACTACAAGAAGAAAATAATAGGCCAATATACCTGATAAACAGAGTTGTATAAATCTTTAGCAAAATATCAGCAAGCCAAATTTAGCAATATATTAAAAAGACCACACATAATGATCAAGTGGGATTTATTCTGGCATGCAAGGCTAGCTCAATATCACTCCAAAGGTGCCCACTGGAAAGTGAGGAGTCTCAACCTCATGCCTCAGTAAGAAGTTAAGCAAAGAGCTAATAAACATTAAAAAGAACATGGAAATCATAAAATTGTCTGAAATGAGTAAGACACTAGAAGAAAGCAACAGCAGATTAAATCAAGCAGTGGAGTGAATCAACAATTTGGAAAAAAGGAAGTAAAAAAAAAAAACAATCAGAGCCGCAAAAAGAAAATAACTTTAAAAATGGGTATGTTTAAGGGAACTCTGAGACAATATCAAGAATTACAATATTTATACCAGAAGAAGAAAAGGAAGAGCAAGGAACTGAGAACATATTTGAAGAAATAATCAATGAAAACTTTCCTAATCTGATGAAGGAAAAAGACACACAAGTCCAGGAAGCACAGAGAGTCCCAGACAAGATGAACCCAAAGAGGCTCAAAAGACACATCAAATTAACATGGCAAAGGTTAAAAACAAACAGATAATCTTAAAAGCAGCAAGAGAAAGAAAGTTAGTTACATGCACAGGAGCAGGAGACTGTCAACTGATTCCTCAACAGAAACATTTCAGGCCAGAAGAGAGTTGTAAAAAATATTCAAAGTAATGAATATCAAGGATCTAAAACAAAGACTACTCTACCCAGCAAGGCTATCATTTAAAATTGAAAAAAAAAATTATAAGGAGTTTCTTAGATTGAATAAAAAAAAGTAAAAGAGTTCATCACCACCGAATCACTATTACCAGAAATGTTAAAGGGACTTTTTTTTTTAAGAAAAAGAAATAAATAAAAAAGAGGAGCATAAATATGTATAATGAAATAGCAATAAATATATATCTACCAACAATCACTTCAAATGTAAATGGATTAAATGATCCAATCAAAAGACATAAAGTAGCTGAATGGATAAGTAAACAAGAACCATGCACATGTTATCTACAAGGGACCCACTTCATATCAAAAGACACACAGAAACTGAAAATGAAGGGAGAGAAAAATATATTTAATGCAAATGGAAAGGAAAAATAAACTGGGATAGCAATAATTGTATCAGATAAAATAGACTTTAAAACAAAGGTTATGAAGAGACAAAGAAGGACATTTCATAATGATAAAGCATTAATTCAACAAGAGGATATAATCATTTTAAACGTTTATAAACCTAGCATAGGAACACCTAAATACATAAAGCAAATATTGAGGGAGAGATCAACAGTAATACAGTCATACTAGGGGATTTTAACACCCATTCAATGGATAGACTCTTCCAGAGAGAAAATAAACAAGAAAATAGTGGACTTAAATGACACACTAAACCAGATGGATTTAATTAATATTTCAGAGCATTTTACCCCAAAGCAGCATATTACACATTCTTTTCAAGTGCAAATAAAACATTTTCTGAGATAGATCATGTGTTCAGACATAAAACAGTAAATTTGAGGAGAGTGAAATAATTTCAAGCATCTTCTCCGACCACAATGGTATGGAAATAGAAATCAATTAAAATTTTAAAAGACTAGGAGGAGGAAAAAGATGGCAGCGGAGTAGGAGGAGCGGGATCGGCTTCCTCCAGCCCACTGGTTGATTTTCTGAGGAGCAGAGAGATCACCCAACAGTATCCCAGGAAGATTGACGACCAGGATTGCACATAAAACTGAAAGATCAGCCGGTAGGGAGACTGCTTCGGAGGGAAGGGGTCCCTCGGGTCTCGCGGGGAGCTGGGAGGTCTGCGGATCCAGTAGCAGCAGCTTCCCGGTTTGCTCCAGGATCCATGGGAGGGAGCTGGATTGGGGTGTGTGAGTAGGCAAGGCAGACGCGCACGCGTCTGTTGGAAGAGCCTTGGTCCCCAGCAGTCCGGAGGTTGGTGTGTACATGGGGACTGATCTGCAGAGGCTGGCGATCCGAGCGGGAGGAATTAGAGACTGAACTGAAAGGGAAACCCAGGCCCGGAGCTCCAGGATCGGGCGCGCACCCGGCGGAGCTAGTCAGGGGTGGCCAGCGTTGGTGCCTGACCGGGCACCCAGGCCTGCGGCTTGCAAGCCCCGAATCCAGAGACAAAAGTGATTTGTGAATTCAGGGGCACAGAGCTCACTCCTGGAGGGCCTGATACAACCCAGACCTGCGGTGCAGAGTCACTCCGTGGGGGAGAAACAGAGGAGCTACATCGAGCCCCACTGAGGGGAGACACAGACCTCATAAACTCTGACTCAGGGTGGGGATCAGGTGGCCCAGAGGAGGCGCTGCAAACTCCCGGGGAACTCGGCTGGAGGCGGGACGGCAGCTGAGAGTGCAGCCCAGGAAGACATCAGAAGAAGTCCGATATCTTCCCAGCCTGACGCTGTTGAAGCCAGCCAACAAAAGTCTTTTTTTTTCTTTCTTTTGTTTTCTCTTTGTTTCTTTGCTTGTTTTTCCCCACCCTTCTTCCTATCTGTCCCTCTATATTTTTTTAACTCTTTCTAACTTCCCTTCATTTGGTATTCCTAGTTTTCTCTTCCTTTTATTTCTTATTTATTATTATTTTTTATTTTATGTTATTTTCAAATTATTTTTTTCTTTATCTTTCTTTTTCCTTTTCTTTTGCTTTCTTTTCCTTCTTTTTCTCCCTTCCCCTCTCTTCTTTATCCACAGGTGATACATTAAAACCTGGAATTGTGAAGAGAATAGAGTGGGACCCAGACAAGAGTCAGCCCAAAAAACAGAGACAGTGACACAAAATTAACTTCACTGCTTCAGAGAATTTGACAGATCAATTTAAGAACCAGAGGCTAGCAAGAAGAATCCCACAAACAATGGGAAGACAAAGAAACAATCCCCAAATGAAAGGAAAGGAGGAAGCCCCAGAAAGAATGATAAATGAAACAGAGGCAAGCCAACTATCAGATATTGAGTTCAAAGCATATGTTATCAGGCAGCTCAAGAAACTCGAGAAGCTTGATG
>PVJI01004148.1:0-112015 GCA_004026765.1 Micronycteris hirsuta | reverse complement strand
GGAATAATCTTGAGTGCATTCCTTGGTAACCTATTGTCTAAAAATATTTAGAAAAATGTTTTTGTGCTATAGCTCTATTACTTTGAATTGCTGTCTGCCCTAATATTTAATTTCCATGTGAACAAATTTTGAGCATATCAAAATGCTAATCAGGTATCAGAATAATACAGTGTTCCATGCAAAATACTTTTCTATAGGAGCAAACAGTGGGGTAACCTTACATAACCTGGAAGACATTGTTGTCCTACTTGTTAGAGCATACCTATAATTGCCTTGCGTTCCCTTTCTTTTATTTTATTTTATTTATTTTTTAAGATTTTATTTATTTATTTTAGAGAGAGAGGAAGGGAGGGAGACAGAGAGGGAGAGAAACAGCAATGTATGGTTGCCTCTCACATGGCCCTCACTGGGGACCCGGCCCGCAACCCAGGCATGTGCCCTGACGGGAATCGAATCAGGACCCTCTGGTTCCTAGCCCGCGCTCAATCCACTGAGCTACACCAGCCAGGGCCCTTTCTTTTATTTTAAATAAATAATTTTGTGTTTATTGATTTTAGAGTCAGAAAGGAAAAGGCAGAGAGGGGGAGAGAGAGAGACATTGATTTGTTATTCTATTTACTGATACATTCATTTGACGCTTCTTATACATACCCTGACTGGGGGTCGAACCCACAACCTAGGCATATTGAGATGATGTTCTAACCAACTGAGCTGCACAGCCAGGGCATCCTTGTTTTCTAAATGATCACATGATCATTAGTAAAGTTTTCCATTTGTAAGTTTATATATTTAAATGGTGTAGCTATAGTAATTATTTTTCAAAATAGACATGGACCCATTAGCCCATTTGAAAGAATTATAAGGTTGACCGATGATTTCAATGGCCTGATTACTCCTCCTTCTTAAAGATGTATAATTAACTTAATGCTTTAAATGTATGGATGCTAGGGGCTCTGAATAGTTTGATTTTACAATTGCAATATTTTTCTGATTTACAAGCACAGATTTTCACTGTATTTAAATTTCATAGGCATGCTATTTAACTTGTGTAGCTTTCCATAACTGCATTTTCCTTTTATTAATTAGCTGTTATTCTTATTGTTTCTGACTCATTAAATATGCTTAATGGAAAAAAATAAGAAAACTAAAATAATCCCTTATACTGTTTTGTAGATATAATTTTCTTTGTTTTTATTTGCATCTTTATTTATATCATACAAAATTTTTACACATAAGAATTTGTGAGGTCATTAAAATTTTTCATATATAACATGTCGTAATATTAATTATAGTAATTCATCACATATAAATAATTAGCAACTCTGCTACTATTGAAAATGTAAATTGTTTCTAAGTTTCTTATTATAAGTTACCATGTGATGATCATCTTTGTCCATATATCTTCATATGCATGTTTGCCTTTTTAAAAACAATTCATTACTAAGATAAAACTGATGGCTCAACATTATTACACTTGGAATTGTAATAGTCTTGTAAAATGAATATTGTTTGTACCAAGTCCACTCCTGTTGGCAGTTCCTCTGTAAGTTCATGGAAAGGCTTGTTTGCCATTGTGCTATTACACACAATTATAACAAGTAAAATTTGCTTTAATGGCTGCTAAATTTATATAAATTAAATATTCAATTTGATTCCCAATGATATTGAATACTTTACATCCGGGGCCCCCAACCTCCCTCCTCCCAGTCCGTGGAGACTGCTTGCATCACTCTCCGAGCTCCGCCTTCTGTCTCCCACCTCTGTCCCTGGCCTGAGCTCCTCCTTTACCGCCCTCCTTCCCCAGCAACCCCCTGTCGGGGTCTGTGGAAAAATTGTCTTCCACAAAACAGGTCCCTGGTGCCAAAAATGTTGGGGGTCGCTGCTTTACATATTGTATATTAAACATTTGATTAACCTAATTGTGAATGGTTATTTTCATATAAATCACTATTCTTTTGTCATAGAATTTTAATTCATATGACTTTCTAATAACAAATTTTAAATGTATCTATCTGTGAAAATGCTTTCATATTTCCTATAACTTAATATTTTTAGATGTGCATTTGCTTAATTGTGCATTTTTAATCTTTTAGAATTTTCTTTCTAACATGATCAATTTAAATTTTCTCATGATTTTATTTACATACTTATATATTATTCAAAAATATTGAATATTTATTATATCATGCGATGTGGTAGACACTGGAAATAA
The DNA here is from genome assembly GCA_004026765.1 of Micronycteris hirsuta. Classification (NCBI taxonomy): domain Eukaryota; kingdom Metazoa; phylum Chordata; class Mammalia; order Chiroptera; family Phyllostomidae; genus Micronycteris; species Micronycteris hirsuta. Next base: position 109,803 of record PVJI01004148.1, on the reverse strand, counting down.
TAGGTTTTTATGACCTATTAAAAAAGAGAGAGAGAACTATAGAATCATAGTGAAAAGTATAGTAGTAGTAGTAGTAGAAATAATGTGAAGAGTAAGATGGCCTGTATGAACAGAGTGGAAATAAAACACAGGATTTCCAGCTGAAACTGGAGAAGTAAGAGAGCACTCCTTATAGGAAATGATCTTGCCAGCCCTCAATTCTAAGTGGAAATTAGCCTAAGGTGGGAGAAAAGACAGCCATTCAAGGAAGATGAAACCATGTGAAGGGCAGCCCAAACCAGACAATGTCTGATCTGACCCAGGGATTCCTGTGGGGGAGAACACTGTGAAAAAGAAGCTGCAAGCACAAGGAAGGTAAACTTCTGAAGTGCATAGCATGCCATGTGATGGAGCTTGTAGCTCATCTTCAAGGCAATGAGGGCAATACTCAGGCTTCAGGGTGAAAGTAGCATTAGGGGCAATGACTAATGGTAGGATGACAAGTTTGAAAGCCGTCAGAACCCAGAGTCTAGCACTATAAATGTTTTATTACACAAATTAACCCATTGGAGTTTCGGTGTCTTCATCTAAAATAAGGATAGTAACACCTACCGTGAAATATAGTTATAATGATTACATGAGATAATACTTTTAAAGAATTCAAATTTGTCTGATATAGAGTAGGTGCTGAATGGATGGAATACATTAATAAGAATTAAGGAATTAAATATAAATTAAAATTTCTATGTTTGGAAAAATTTGAACTTTTTTACTCTACACATATTGTTTGGATAATTGTATGATATCACAAATATTGTTCAATTCATAATCTGACGTCTGAAAATCTCCATCTAGGAGTCACAAAATCAACATGGTCCACTTTACATAATCCTACCCATCGATTTTCCCCTCCAGCTATAACATTATATCAGAGAAATGGTACTAGTCCATCACAGAAAAATCAGAGGAACATGCTAGAATCTGTTCCTTGGTATTCACTCAACTTCACACCCTCATATGCAAATCAGAATTCTTTTGTCTATCATAATTTTAACCTGATTTTTATTTATTTTTTAAAATATTTTATTTATTTATTTTTAGAGATAAGGGAAGGAAGGGAGAAAGAGGGAGAGAAACATCAGTGTATGGTTGCTTCCTATGTGTCCCCCACTGGGAACCTGGCCTGCAACCCAGGCATGTGCCCTGACTGGAAATCAAACCAGCAACCCCTTGCTTCACAAGCCCGCACCCAATCCACTGAGCTACACCAGCCAGGGCTCTAACGTGATTTTTAAATATATTTATTTTGTGTTCATTACTATATTTCATTTTTCTCTATCTGAATACTTGTCATTTATTTAAGATTTAGAAAATGAAAATGTTCATAAAATAATATTAAGTGTGGTCATTTTGATTAATATAAGTGGTATTACTGGGTCCTTTTATTAAAGTCTTGTCTTACTCTGTATAGAAATATTTTGTTCTATTGCTTTGACTTTTGCTTCTCTGACTATTCTTGTCTCACTCAGAATTGCTGCTTCATGAATATGGAATCATATACTCAATCTCTGCTTTATTTTTGTTAAGTATATTATTTTTCTGATTTTCCTCAAAATGCTAAAAGAATATTTAACAGGCCCTGCTGGTGTAGCTCAGTGGATTGAGCGCGGGCTGGGAACCGAAGGGTCCTGGTTCGATTCCCAGTTGGGGCACATGCCTGGATTGCAGGCCAGGTCCCCAGTGACGGCCATGTGAGAGGCAACCATACATTTTTTCTCCCTCTCTTTCTCCGTCCCTTCTCATCTCTCTAAAAATAAATAAATAAAATCTTTAAAAAAAGAATATTTAACAGACTTGTTTGTAAAATAGTATCCAGTTTGTCACTTACTGTCAATTGCATTTTATACAATATGTCATTCATCAGAAATTGATCATTTCTGATCCAAGATCACAGGGGAAATGTATCACAAATTTTTCCCTTAGTATTATCTGTTTAAGTTTCCTTCTGTTTTATGAGGGAATGTGCTGCTTTGCTTTCTTAGCATAGTACACTTCCTTCGAACTTTTTTTCACTTCTCTATTGATATTTTTATATTTTCTAATCTTTACAGAAAGTGGTCTAAGTTTGCACATTATTAGAATTGTAATTGAATTTTATGTGATTTTATTCAAAATACTGACCCTCCAAAATAAAAGTACAACCACGGTTTATCTATTTCTATTTTGTTCAATCAAGGTTTACTTGCCCAGGGGTCATAGAGCATGAGAAACTAGGAAGTCAGGTCTGAAAAAAGCAATTTATTTCACTGGCTTCCAACGTGGTATTTTTAGACATTTTATGTAGTTAAAAGCCATCCCAAATAACTCTTGGGAATGACTTGTTCCCTCACATTGTGCCATGTGCCACCTTCACCATCATTTTTTGGTCCCACAGGCGAAAATAACAATTTATAGTGGAATATAGAAAGAAGGTACAAGAAAATAATTTTATGAATGGGGAAACCTCTTTTATGCCAAGACATTGGTGATTTGCTTGTTTTGTTTGATGGAAACAGCCTAAAAGTAGTTGTGGTATGTCTTCCCTTCCCTCTTCATTATTTTAATGTTTTTATTATATTTTCATATCTTTTTAATTTTTTTTTCACAGAGCTAACATAGGTAGTAGCTTTATGTTTAACAGCCATACTGGGTTATATTTAACAGAAAATTCCCCACACATATATTAATTAAAATATTTGACAAACTTTGAAATATATGTGTACCATGAAACCATCACTACATTCAAGATAATAAACACTCCCATCAACCTGAAAAGTTTCCTCAAGGTGCCTTTTGCCAATCCTCTCATACCTCCTCCCCCATTGTCTTCCCAACTTGCCAGCCCTAGGTGACTGTCTGCTTCCTGTCACTAAACATTGGTTTGCTTTTTCTAGAATTTTATACACATAGAATCATATAGGCTGTACTTATATTACTCTTCTTCTGTTCTGGTGTCTTTCACTCATTGTAATCATGCTGAGTTTTGTCCGTGCTGTTTTCCATACCAGTAGTTCTTTATTTCGTTGTTGCACACTGCACCACTGTATGCATCAACTACATTTAGCTCATCTATTCATCTTTAGATGGACATTTCAGTTGTTTTCAGTTTGGGGCTATCACAAATAAAATTGCAATAAAAAATTCAAATACAAGTCTGTGTGAATACATGCTGTGGATTGTCTTGGAGACACCCCTAAGTGTGATATTATATGGATTATATGATAAATGTATTTTTAAATTTTTATGAAACTGCCAATTTTTCAACTGATAGTATCATTTTACACTTTCACTCCAACATATGAGAACCACTGTTGCTCCACATCCTTAGTAATACCTGTGATAGTCACTCTTTTCAACTTAAGACAATCTAATAGGTATTGAGTATTAACCCATTGTGGGTTTTTACAATATTTTTATTGCTGAAATTTTTACAGAAATACCGATATACCACCCCCCGCTTTTCCACCTCCACCCAGACCCTGCTCCCTTTTGTTCTGCTCATGCATATATGTTCTTTGTGTTATCACTTCTTTCATACAGCCCCCTCTACCAGCTCTCCTCTGACAGCTGTCAGTCTCTTTCATGTCTTTGTTCTTATATTGTTCATCAGTTTATTTTGTTCAGCACCCCTATGTTCATATCAGTGCTATTTACAATAGCCAAGATCTGGAAACAGCTCAAGTGCGCATAGTAGATGAATGGATTAAAAAAACCCTGCGGTACAATTTCACGGTGGTATACTATACAGCCATAAAAAGAAATTCTTACTTTTTGCAACAGCATTGATGGACTTGGAGATTGTTATGCTACATGAAATAAAGCAGTCAGAGAAAAACAAATAACCTGTTGTGATTTAATTTATATTTTCCTTATGACTAGTGATGTTGAATATATTTTGTGAGTTGCTGCCTATAATTTGTTTTCATAAATTGTTTAAGTATTTGCCCACTTCTATTTGAGTTTTCTTATTGAATTTTAGGTGTATGCTCTGTGTCTACATACAAGTTCTGATAAGATGTATAATTTATAAAATCATTACCCAATTTTTATTTTGAAGACCAATATTCTTAATTATCTTGAAGTCAAGTTATCAATTTTCTTTATGGATTAAGCTATTGATGACATATCTAAGAAGTTTTTGACCAAGACAAAGCCAAAAATATTGTCTTTTCTGATGTCTTCTGGAAGCTTTATAGCTTTACACTTTACATTTGGGTCTATGATCCATTTAAAATTAATATTTGCATATAGTCTGAGAAATGTATCAAAGTTTATTCATGTATGGATGTCCAATGATTATAGCACTCTTTGTTGGAAAGACTATACTTGTTGCACTAAATTGTCTCCATAACTTTATTAAAATCATTTGTCCTTATATTGTGAATTTATTTCTAGGCTTTACTTTGTTCCATTGGTCTTTTCATCTAGATACATCCATCTACATCACCTAGAAAATTAAAATATGCTATCTTAAATAGGTAAATAAGGTCATTGCATAGCTTCTACCACTTTAACAATGTGTCCATTAGCATTATTAAAACAAAATTGAAATTTTAATGTTAAAAATAATAATGTTCGCAGCAACACTTAGTAACAACTTTAAAGCATTGAAACAGCTATACAGTATGTGTTATGAATTAGATATTCAAGTATTTTTTGTTGCTATGATTTTCCATATAATTTCTATTTTACTTCAAACAAAATTCAGAACCTCTTATTCTCCTGGGCAGTTTTATTTGTGTTTTACTGATCACAGACTCTCTAAAAGATTTTGCATTGATTTTTCAATGATTTTACTCTCACAGAAGATACTAATGGCTATGGCCTTGTGCTTTCGTAGGAGACCTTTTGTCACCTTATGTACCTTGTTGTTCACTTAGATCCAAATCTGCTCCTGTTCTTTTTTTTTTTTAATGTGTTCTAATCATAACCTTCAGACAATGTGAGCAAAAATGTTTGCTAATTAGGTCCCTCAATAGGAAGTAAGTTCCATGCTGAACTTCCAAATGACTACCCTATTATAATTTTGTAAAGCTTACTTGAAATAATACCTTAGTAAGCACCACTTTGAACCATTTTTTAATTTTCAAAGATTTAAATTCAGTTTTAAAATAACCAATATATTTTAAATCTCAGCATGCTAATGCACTCAACTTGGATAGTTGATGGGTAAAATTAATAATCATATATTGTGATATTTAACAAATGTGGTAAATGGATACATGGTAATATAACAACAGCAATATATTCCCACAAGAAAAGAAATACATTACTTTATATTTCTTCCATATGCTGGTTATATATATTACTTGTATCCTAAATAATGCATATGAATATTTACATATTAATGTCATCACTAACTTTGTAATCCTCTTCCAAAATACTCATTATTTTTCAATTGACAGAATGAACAGCTAGACAGAAACAAGATTTCATAGGATTTGTCTTAGTTATATAATAAGAAACTTCTGATTAATTTCAATAACATAATTAACATAGATTTGATGACAATGCACACATATAATTGAGGAGACTTTCTTACCTTCCCACTATTACATTTTTACTTAAATCTGTATAAATGAATATATATGTATACATATACGCTTTTGATATAGGTAATCAAAGGCTTCTCATATTTTCTGCAAACTTTATAGCTTGAATGTTTCTAATTATCTTTAGAAAATATTTTGCAAATTATATTTTTATTTACATTTAGAAATTATGCAGCTAATCATTTACTGCATTTGTCAAATTATGCCAAGTAAAATAAGCCAGTTAGAGAAAGACAAATACCGTATGATCTCACTCATATATGGAATTTAATGAACAAACTGAACTAACAAGGAAAACAGAGACAAACTCATGGATAGAGAGCAGGATGACAGCTAAGGGTGGGGAGGTGAGTTTAAGGGTTGGATGGATGGAGCAAAAAGGGAAAAGGATTCATGGATACGGACAACAGTGTGGTGATTGCTGGGGGAAGAGGGATATAAAGGGACTAAATGGCAATGGAAAAATTACATTTAAAAAAATATATAACTTTATAGCATCACTAAAACCAAAGCACATCCAAAGTTAAATTCTAATTTTAAAAAGCAGTAGAAAACTGAGGTCAATAGTTTATGCTTGATTCAACCACCTTCAAGCATTTTTTTTAGCTAAGGCAGATCACTGTATCTCTCCACATTTTGTTTTAATGAAACAGATCATGTGTAAGGCTCAAATTTAAAGTCCTCAGGATTTATGTCATTAATTGAAATTTTATTTCTTGCTGTTTCTCCCATTGTTCTTAATAATATGTTGAGAAAATAATGTGTTGCCCATATGTCAGTTTCTAAAATTAAAAGCATAAATAAAGCCTCTAAAATTTTTATGATCAAATTCTGAATGTGAATAAAGCTGAGCAAAAAGCAATGATTTTAAAATGATGAGCTATTTTGGTTGATCTTTTTTTTAAATTTGTAATGGTTTCTCCTTTAAAAGATGAGTAAGTATGTTTCTTAAATTTTATTTAAATAACGTATCGAAAACTTGAAGTTATATCATCTGATATCTTTAAATAAAGATTAGTAGCCAGTTAATTTCAATGCATTTGGATTATTTTAAGTTTTCTTAACATTTGGTTTGTAGGGTTTTAGGTTGTATCAATCTATCCAGAAAACGTAAGCAAATGCAGTCCAGCTAGGTTTGTTCAGTTAGCATAGGCAGTAAGTCTAATATGTTAGGAGACAAAACTTGAAAGGTATTAGTTTCAAGGTTTTAATAAAAAAGATCATTTATCTCAATATTTCTTCTCACATTACTTTGGACACACACTATACTGTAGTGAGAGGTTAATAAATAGGTTGGAAGCAGGGGTAGAAAAGGTCCATAGATATTGGTATACTTTCTTTTTTGCAGAATTTTAAGAATGATTCTATTACAGCCTGTGATTTTATTTTATTGAAGATGTTAGTCTTCTTAGTTGTTTGCTTCGCTTTGTCTTTCATACAACAAATTCAAAATGAATTGATTTAGATTAAAAGAAGTTGAAACCATTAATGAAAGAGAGCAATGATTAAAGTGTATTATAATAATATAACATGGTCGTTGATATTTTAGCTGAATAGAAAAAAAAATGAGTCCCAACTTCATGCAATTTAACAGTGAGTAAAATATCTCTCAAGGTAACACTATAAGTAAAAAAAAGTGAACTATGAGTTATTGTCGTAATACAAATACAAATTTATTTCCAACATTTTTTAGCAGTTTTGTTCTTACATTTGCAAGGAGTTCCAAAAATAAAAAAGACAAGTTGAAAACATATAGCTCTTCATTAAAGTTATTTTTATAAGTTTACAACTTAAATGTACTCCTAATGCTGTATTTTATGCTCATTTATAGATACACTTATTCTAAACCAAGATGAAAAGTGTATTTTTTTATTTTTATTTTAATATGTTTCATCAAAATAATTATTTTTTGTTCCAGTATGGAGAGGACTAAGTTTCAAATTGTACAAATTATGTAACATGTATTTTTGGCACTTTGAATGAAATGCTTGTTTAATTTTAGAAATTAAGAAATACTCAACTGGTTGAGAATTAAATCACCTCTCTTATCCTGTGTAAGAATCTAGTGACTGTGTAGATAAGTCAGCTGTACAATCCTTTGGGGTTAATAGCCTCACTTGCCTACTTAATTCCAAAGCAATAACCTGAGGCTTGGTGTGTTACCCTAAAAAGCACAATACCATTTCTTTAGTGTTTCCATAAAAGTATACTTAAATACTTCCCAGTTCTATTTACTTTGGAATTATTTTTATTGAAAGTGCAGCCAAATAATTTTTCAAATCTTATTTCATAATTTAAAAATATCAGTGACAATAATAAATCAGAGGGAAATTATTTGTCTAAAGAAATGTAGCTTTTGCCAATTAAAACATTATTTGATATAAAGTTCATACCAAATAGTACATTTTTACATTATGTAAAAAAGAGAAAAGGCTCCCTATAAGAGAGAATTATAGTAAACATAATTAAAAGTACAATATAAATATAATACCATAGGATAATTCTAAACATGTGTTAACAATATATATATTATGCATCTACATGTATATATGTATTTATATATATGTACATATGTGTGGTGTACCTGAACGGCATTATAATTTTGTAAATTTATAAACAGTACCATGCTCATAACTATATGTAGCTAATTACATGCCATTATCTGTCAGCTATATATGGAAAAATTAATGAAAATAAACACAACTCATTAATTTCCTGAGTTATTCAGAACTAGCAAGATGATGCAAACTGCCTGGTTCTTTTCATGGTGTGGATAGTGCATCATGATCAATAAGCAAATGCGTCCTTAACTTTAAACCAGATCTAAGAATGCATTATTAAGAAGCATGGCATCGGTTTAGTGCCATCATCTGTGCAAACATGCACGTGATGAGATTTGTATTGTGATAGAAAATGCAACTTTGTAATCCCACAGATTTAGAGAATAAAATGTATGAAATGCTGCATGTAAAGAACTTTTGCCTTAAGAAAGAAAAGTAAATAGTTTCTCAAGTATTTTATAAAAAGATCATAGATCTAGCAATTTATTATCTGATTTGTTTATATTCATCAAGCCCATTCAGAAGAGAAATAATCAATGGGCATTTTTTTCTATACCAAATATCCATAATGGAAAGTTGACCACCTATCTTGACTGTTTATACGGATTTCCAAGACTAAATATGATTAAAATTTATCTTGGCCAGTCTCCATGTTATTGGTTTAAAACTTTGGATTAAAACTTAGGTTTAAAACTTAAAGCATTTACGTTTGGAATCCATTTTTAAAGAGCTTGGGATATGCTGTGCTGATACATCATGACATTGCATAGCTAGCATCACTCTGAATATTGTGAAAAATTAAGTTTAAATGTATGTATGAAAATAGATTTAAATTTAATTTTTTAAATTCTTTAAATGTTTTGATTTATGAATTGTAGGAGTTTCAAACATTTTATCCTAGTTTAATAGCATTAATGAAACAATAACTTACCAGAAAATGGAAGCATTTTCAGTAAAAATTAAATGACTAATCTGCCAATAAAAACACAGAAGTATCAACTTTCCAAACAGACATGTAGAAAAGTGGGGGGGAATGTTCAATTTAAATATGAACAATAGGAAGTTGTTGGTAATACTTGTTTGTAGGGGGTTATTCCCCTCTTTCCCTGAATATTTTGGCTCCTAAGTTACTGTTCCTCCCTCCAGCCCTACTTTTATTATAATTCTTGTAATTCCAATTTCCATGCAGATGTTCTTTCCAAAACACCTCCATTTTGACTGGGTCACTAAGTCCCTTGAATATTACACAGATCCTGCCATTGTTACGTGCAATGTTATAATCCCAGCTTTGAATTCCACTGTGTACAGCATCTCTCAATTTGCATCTCACTGCCTGTACTACCCCTAGTTTTACACCTGTTGAAGAATTTCACTCCAACTCCACCCACTACTCAAGTGGTACTCTCCCACTGAGAAATTCATTTCTCTTCTTACTTAGCTCAGAGTCCATTTATTTCACAGGTATACTCAATGCTTTTGTCTTTTTTCACAATTTTTCTGGAAATAACTGGGCCTGGTTCAGTCTCTGCTTTCTTTGAGACATTAATGCACAGGTACATGTGGTTGGAGAGGAACACAGGCATGCTGACTACTGTCACTTTCAATTTAAAGGGCTTCATACGAGATCTCTTAATGCTTCTTATGAATCATACTATATTCTCTTTTCTCACTTACTATCTCACTCCCCTTAGAACTCCCAAATCTTTTATCCACAAGCAAGTTTCTAAAAACTGTGAAAATTGAAAGATTTTTATATCTCAGCTGGTTACAGAATTTGACCTAACTTGACCTAAGTCCATGTAGCAAAACTTGACTGCAATGTTTGTATAGCTACTTATATTCTTCTTATTCTAATTAATGTGAATATTCATATATTTCCCTGCAGACCCCTTAATATTTTGATTATAAGGTGTCACATAAGACTTAACTAGAGTTTTTCCTAATACATGAATTATATATCACAGCATTACTTGTCTATAATCCAAAAAAATTCATATTTTATAACATATCTGGCTACAAAGGTCTTTGATAAGAGATTGTGGACACATATTTGCTTCCACATTACATTCTATCTCTATGAAGGAAATCATGCTCCTATATAAAGTCTGTATCTATTCCTGTGAACTCTAAGGGCAAATACAAACTAAAAATAAGAGCTTGAATTCTTCCTGTTGAAACCAAGGAAAGAACGCATCTCTCTTTTTTTAGAGCATTTATTTTGGTACACATATAACTTTTTTCTCTGTCTCTTTAAAATGTACGCATATCTTTTAAAAGCTAAATAAATCTATTGCCATCATTAAGATCCAGTAATGTCTTTCTCAAGAACCTGGAAGCCGTGTCTTGAAATGGAAGCATTGAGGGAGGTATGTTGGAGGGTAGGAGCCGGACTTCAGTGGGCACCTCACTCGAAGCTGCCCAAGTTCCTATTGTCATAAAGATATGAAAAGTTCATCTTTCCTTCAGAAAAAGCCAATTAGCAAACACAGATGGCCATCCCAATTACCAGATGAATCTAGGATGACCTATGTGTGACAAATGGTGTTGTCAAATCCTCTTACTGAGGACTAGCTATTGTTTATTTTGAGAACACCTATGTCAATGACTTTGTGAAAGAAAAACAGCAAGAGAGCAATCTAAAGTGGAGCTGAGAGGCCTTTGGGAAACTAGGCTAACTCACCCTTCTCCATGTGAAACTGAACTTTTGAACTGGGATAAACCAAATGACTACATCCTGATAAAGTTCTTGGAACTTGCTCTACATCACTGAACTCTCTATTAAACAATAAAATATTCACGTAATAATAGACAAAAGTAATCCATCGTGTATAGCATAGGGTATCCACCTACCAGCATAAACTACACCTCTTTCCAAACAACTTATGTAGCCCTTTTGAAACCCCCTTTATTCTGTCTTTATAAACTCAGGCCCTTTTTTTCTCCCTCAGGACGCAGTTGGGGTTTCTACCCAAGCCTGTGTCTCCTGGATTGCAGTTCAAAACACAAACAAACAAAAACCCTCCAAAGAAAGCCTTTGTTTGCCTTGCAGTTCTTGATCAAAATTGACTGACAGGTTGTACCTGTTTGGCTATATAAAAGGGTAAGAGTTCTGTCTGATTTAAAACTTATTCAATAGTAAAAGTTTTTTTTTTTCCTCTTACCCATTTTTGGAGAGTTTTTTGTTTATTTATTTTTTTCTATGTTGGCAGAAGACTTTATTTTTAATGGCATTCTTTGAAAGTAACTCCACCTAATTTAAAGACATTATGTCAAAAGGTCTTCCCTGTCTTTGATGCTTTTAAAATATTTTGTTTCTTAATTGATCTTTGCCACTAGCTATGATTTCTTCCTCCTTGAAAGAACCTTACAGCTTCTCCAACAACGGTCCCTTCTTACTACTACTTTTGAATGAATTTTCTCCTTTCAAAGTTAGACATGCTTCTCCTGGTGTGTCATTTCCGGTAAACACTCTAATTAGGTTTTCACAGCACCACTCAACGAAATCGTTTTGCTAATGTCAGCAATAATTGCCAATGACAATACTGTAGTCTTCACATTTCTTTGCTACCAGCAATATTTGACAGAGTGACCACTCCCTCTGGCTTGAAATCCTATCTTTTTGCTTTAAGACATCCCTTTATTCATTTCTACTACTGCATCTCTGTCTGGTGCCATTCATTCTCCTTCTCAAATTCCTCCTATTTCACAAAGTCTTCCATGGAGTGCCCCTAGGCTCAGCCTTTTGTCTTTATATTATCTTGGTCTATTCCACCTTTCCTGATGGTTACATTCAAACTCATAGCTTTATATGTAAACCCACACTGATACCTTCTAGATATATTTCTCCAGCTTGGATCGCTCTGCTAAAATACAGACACATTTCCAACTGCCTATTTGACATCTCTTAAACGAGTGAATTCTGTGAGAGATCTACCTAAAACTAAATATCTAAAATAAATTACATTTCTAGTGTATATGTCTGAAATCTACGAATCTAAATTTCTGAAATCTGAAATCTATTTTCACCACCTCCATTTAGTTATTATTCTGCACCAAGTTATCATCATCTCTGACATGGATTATTACTTCTGCTGTGGACTTCCTATAGTCTATCCATAACACATATTGATTTTTTTGCTTTAAACTACATAGTAGCTCCCCATTCCTCTCAGAGTAAAACAAATAATCTTCACAAAGACTGAAAAGGCCTTATAATATTTTGCACTCTGCCAACATTCTAAAATTATCATTGATTATATTCCTATACACTGACCTCCCCCTCATCTTTTATCACACCACCTATATAGTGCACTAATAGGTGGTGCAGAAGTTTTATACCACCTATTTCAGTATTTTTCTTTAGTTTTTTTTTTTTTCTTTAGATGTAAAATATCCTTCCTCTGGATATTCTAGACCCATTCCTAAACCTCTGCCTGGCATATATTAAAAAGACTTTCCAGAATGTGCCATGTAAAATTAGACACCTTTTATCTGGTGACACATACCCTCTTTCTCTCATGTGTGTGTATACATATATATAGAGAGAGAGAGAGAGAATATATAAAAGAGTTTCAGAATTACTAACAGATGAACAGTTAAATAAAAACTAAGTGAAATTCAGTATTTTTATGATTTTAGTTTATAAATACACACAGTGAAGTGTTAAAATCTTATGTGTAGAATTTGATGAGTTTTGACAAATGTGTATACCTGTGTTTTGAGAAAGAAATGGAATCATAAAAACACCACGTCTTTTAATTATTTTGAAAGAATCTTGAAAGTAGGTGGAAGTGGTTGGAGGGGTAGATGAAAATTTTTACCATGAGTTGATATTTGTCCAAGCTGGGTAAATATGCACAAGAATTCATTATACTACATTCTGTACTTTGAAATTCTTTTGATATTTTCCTTAGTAATAATTAAAATATAAAAGCTCTCAAAAATGGGATAAATATGTTTAAAGCTACAGATATTCAGAACAGAAGAAAGTAAGAAAAATGCTGCCAAATCCAGAAAATGCATTAAGGAGGAAAAATAATTTCATGTGTCAAAAGTCAGATAGGAAATAGCCTGAAAAATTAAATAAGCATGACAGAAATAACAGTAAAGAGCATGATGATTAACTTCAAGGAGTTATTTCAAAAGGAGATAAAACTAATGATATAGTTATAAAATTCAATATGTATGGAAAGCAAGTAAAATACATTAATTAAGTTTAATTGCTAATCCTGAGGAAAAAATGCAAAAATAAAATTTGTCACATACATGTAATAGATTCCAAGATTTTCCATAGGAAGATCATTAAAAGTAAAATTGCAGTTAAATTTTCTCTTAAAAACAATATTCAGTGCACATTGGGGGACAATTGAAACAAATAAAGCTAGATGATGATATAGGAAACATATAGGAAAAACATTAGCAAACATTGAGGAGTACTGAAAATGAATCAAGGTGATTTAAAAATAGCACTCCTTTTAAGTGTAGCTTTAAGCCAACTGGGCAGGAATTTTTAGCTTAATGATGCCAGCTAAAGCTTGGATTTGTGACCCACTGGGACCAAACATTGAGGAATAATTTCCTTTAGTGTCATTACTCTGGAGCAGCTTATTCCAGTGGAACTTTCTGTAATGATAAATTTTTTCTATATCTGGGATGCCCAGAATTTTAGCCACTAGGTACGTATGGTTATTGAGCACTTGAAATATTAGCTAGTGTGCATGAGAAACTATATTTTAATTTAGTTCTACTTTAATTTAAATAGCTACTTGTACCTGCAACTTGAATATTAAACAGGACAGGTATGGAGGAATTTATAAATTCCCTCCTTTAATCAACCCATTTTGACCGCCTACATTTTGAAATTAGTCATAGACTTAATTGATTTCTTACTCTAAAATACCTTAGAAATCTTTACTGTTAACACAAAGGGATTATTGTATCAGTATCTTTCTTATTTCCTCCCCCCATAAGCCCAAATACAAACCCTTGCTTTTTTTTATATTTATATTACCCAGTTATTGTCTAAAAAGCATGTCTATGGCTAAAACCCATTTAGTTGCGCCCCTATGTTACACATAGTCATTAGGAAGAAAAAAACTAGTAATAATGAAAAACACTACTTGAGTCTTTTCCTGAAAGGGAGAGAATATCCATGCTCACTCACTCTAAACAATTAAGTTAAGAATACATATTTTTTAGACTGGCTTTGAACAATGACTCTAATTCTACTCAAGTGTAGCTTCAGGCACCTAAGCCAAGAAGTTGGCTTACATCCGTTAGTGATATATTAAGGCACTCTTAAACCAACCTGATCCAATTTGGCTGAGGGAAGACACTCAACCATGGGGATTTTGAAGTAGCTTAAGCAAGCAAAACTTACATTCTGCTATTATCTGCATTTTAAAAAGTGCTCATTATTTAGCTTCTGGGAAGATAGAGGAGGCTAATTACAATACTTAAAGAAATGTATGGTTAAGTTTCAACTTTCCAGTCTACCTGCATCATCAAACAGAAACTTGATTAAACAGATGGGCCTCACCACATGACCCTCAAAATCAGAACAGAGATTTTGGAGAAACAAGAAAAGAAAGTGCCAAAAGGTGTTCATTCGTCATGGAAAAAGCCCTGAGGCACTTAAGTATGTTAATGCTGAATCAGCATAACACTTTGAACTTGGCAAAGTCAAAAGAAACAATACTCCAAAGAAACTTCATTATGGTTCCTCAAATCATCCACTATAAAAATTAGTGCTATTTATTTTAATATACAAATTAGTCACATGAATTTAAGACTCTTATGGATCCACCTTACCCTGAAAGGCTTTTTTATTATTGAGGTATATTGCAAATTAAGATGAGGTACCGATATAAGCCATACTTAATATAACAGTTTAAAAACCTGAGCAAAATAGTCATGGGGTTGTAAAGTCCAGCAAAGAAATGTAGTCAATAATAGTGTGATAACTGCATATGTTGCCACTTGGGTACTGGCAATATCAGGGGAGACCCTTTGTGAAGTACAAGATCGTGCAACCACTAGCTGTGCACCTCAAACTGATACAAAATAACATGGAGTGGAAACTGTAATCGAAAACAATTTAAAAAATAAATATAAAAACCTGAAGATAGCTTATCATAAAAAGTGAATAACAAAGATATCATCATCATGTCCTGCATTTCAGTTTATACATGGCTTAAAATCCACATCACTTGTAGCTTAATTTTATGTGGATAAATATTTCACAGGCTGGAGTAGACCTTCTAATATTATCAATTTCCAAAACCAAACTTGAAATAATATCTTCTTACAGAGTTTAAAGAAATTAAAATATACCAATATATATTAAATTGAGTTATGTAAGATATTAAGAATTAACATTTACTAAATTCTCAATAACTTTATTGAAGAAATCAAGTATTAGAGCCACAATAACCTTATAACATTATTTACCTGCAAACATAATTCACACATACATACATACATACATATTAGTATGTATACACACACTTGTATAATTAGGTTGTTTTAAGTGATAAGATTAGACACAGAATAGAGGACATTTTTTGAGATATGAACCAGAACTCCAATGACTGCTACATATTTTTCTTTCATTTAGTCATGCATTCTTTCTTTCTTTCTTTCATTCCCTGGATGGTAATGAGAGATATATGAGCAAGCATGAACTTTCTTCTAAAAAGAAAGCTATATACTAAATAAATTGCTCATATAAACTTTATATTACTGTTTTTAAAATGACTTTTCATGAGTTTTCAAGTTACATTTGAGTCTCATTAACTGTCAGTGCAACACAAAATGTGATATCTGAAAACACAAATGCCATAAAGAGAGAGTATAAGACACAGGATGGAGACATAGAAATCTCTTAATTTAAAAATTCTACTTTTTGTTTCTTTGAGAAAAATGTCATACCCTAATTAGAATATTTATTTGTAAAACTTATATTCACAAGCACTAGCTAATGTGATTCCTTGTATCTTTCTAAGTTATCTTAAATGGAATATAATTCTATTGCATTGCCAGCTAATCAGTCATTAAATATCAAATATTCAATATTTTGATCAAGAACATTGCTACTACATTCGATGGAAGCAGACAGAAAGATATGACTAACTTAACACTCTTGAATTGTCACAAATGGCTTATTATCACTTCATGCTTCATACGTACTAGAAGCCCAGTGGATTGAGAGAACTATTAATGCATTGTTAGTGACAGCTTTTAGTCTTAAATCCAATGTATTCTTTAAGTTATCTGAACTAGAGAAAATTTGAGATATAAGGTGTAAGGGAGATAAAAAATTTACCTTTATCCTCTCAAAGTTATTTGGCTGAGCCTGAGAATTAAACTAACATAAAAAAGATTAACGGGGGAAAAGTGTGGAAATTTATATAAGCTTTACATGACATGTGAGCCCTTATAAAGAAATGAAGATCCAAAGTAATAGTGAAATCCACTTGCTTTTATGTTAGATTGAAAAAGGAGAGGCAATTGTGGAAAAGTTAAATATGTCAGGAGGCTAAAGGAAGATAAGAATCATTTGAACGAGGTCTGTTTGTACAGAATTCTTTTGGCTTTTACTCACCACTGAAGAAGTCTCTTTGCTCCTGATACAGGAAGGGCATCTTCTGTATGAGAATTTTTATCACCTGTTTTCATGAAGAAAAGGGGAGATTAGAATGCTCCTCTTACACCTGCTGTTTTTTAAATGCCTTTAGCAAAAAATAACCCTTATGTCAAAATGGCATATTTTGTGATGACATATTCTGCCAAGCCTCAAAGGTTTTTTTAAAAAAAAACTAATCCTGAAATATGGCCTAGTTTAAAATTCAAACCAATAGCCCATCTTTCTCTACCTCTCTCTCCTTTCTTGAAATCACAATGTAGCTTCAAATCTATAGTCACTTATCATAAACTCAGTCAGTTTTTAAACTACCACTAATAATGCACATTGTTTTACCCAAATTTGTGAGGGAAAGATAAGGATGCGCATTATACGTGAGTAGCACCTGAAATACCTTGTATCTATTCTTGTGTTTTGTAATTATTTGTTACATAAAATTTCTTGTACCATACGATGTTGAAAAATGAATCTAAAATTCCTTTATAATCCAAAAAACAAATATCTAAATATAGATAAATGAAAACTTTAATTAAAAAATTAAAATTTGTTTCCTGAAAGCTGGGGCCAAAAATGTGGGTGCGTGTTATACACAGCAAAATACAGTAGCTACTGTTTACTGCTATAGGCACTGAGGCTACAGGTCAAACTCTTCAGTTGAAGTGAGGTTCTTGAAGTGAAGGAAAGAATTTCCTGAGACCCACGCAGGAAGATGTAGCTCTGCGGTACGGTTTATTGATGATATGCAAGTAAGGGGGTTCCCATCCTGACTTCCCAATGTTCCATCTCTGTCCATCTCACTATGGAAAAAGTCCAGTTTTGTCTTTGGTACAGCCACAATGAAGGCCGCTGCCCAGAGTTAATGCTCCCTATCAAAGTACAGTCCAGTTCAGCATCCACTTTGCTTAGCATGTCTTTCCAGCTATGGTCCATTTCAGGCTTGATCCGATATGTGAAATAGCATGGCCATGGCCACGTGGTTGCTAGAGCCACATGGCCATGGAGAGAACAGCGGAGTGCGCATGAGAGAGCAGGCCATGAGCAAGAGAGAGTGAGCTTCTTTGTTCTCCCAGGGTTATAACTAGGAGCTCAGATTTGGGACAGATCAGGTGCTTTCTCAAAATAACCAACTTCCCAAATTTTCACTGCCTTTGGATGAGTTTACACTCCCTAGTTAGACTGAGGGGCCTATATGGTCCATCATTTCCCCTGAAACCCCAAAACTTTAGTACCAGAGATAGGGAAGAAGGATATTAATCCTTTTGGTGGAACACAATGTTCTGGTCCCCTGGAGTATAATAAGCTGTAACTTCCCCGTAAAGCACAAAGGCTCGTGACTCATGTTTTATTAAGCTCAATGCCCCTTTGGCTCCCCTTTTCAGTACCTAGCTAAATACCGATAGTAATAAAACAGCCTCTCTCACATAATGTATTTATATAGAGGGTGCCTCTCAAAATGGCATAGAACAGAAGAACAAACTCAGGGAAACCTCACTAGAACTGCAGGAGACCTGTCTTCCCAGGAGGAGAAAGATTTAGGTTGTCCTATTCCCATCAACTTTGCAATGTGATCTGCAAAACAGGAAACACCATAGTAAACCACTTTCAAGGGATTTCCATTGTTTCAGACCTCTCAAGATGCTAGATCAAAATGGACATAGTTTTGGCAATTGCTTAAAGAGTAGCAACACTGAGCACTTTGAACCCATGACACATATCAGCTTTCATCTTGAAATGATTAAAGGGAGAGAGACAGAAGGATGAGAATCTGCAGGTCTTTCCAGATACCAGTATAGGGTTCACGCAAATTGTGACTTTTTAAACAATTATAAACATTATAAAAATAGCATTAAATATATGTTACTTAAAATAAAATGACACAAAGCCATATTGGTGATTGTTGTTACTATAAATTCAAATTTACAGATATCTAATCTATTATTTCTAAGGAGAGAGACTAATATTTAAAAGAAAATTAATTTAGGCCCTATTACATTTCTTTTTCCCTTGCATTGACCACTTAGAATAACTTATAATGCAAGTAATTATCTACAGTATCACATATTAATATAATATATTTTTCTATCATAAATTCTGAAAAAATAAATCTAGATCTATTTTCCTGTCCCAGCATTAATGCATAGTCACTTTTCTAAAAGCATCACCATATAGTAAATTAAACAATTATTAAATATAGGTATCTTTTTATTGCTATGCATTTCACCAAAATCACTTTTTCTTCTCTGTCTTTGATACCTAGGCCTTCTTCTCAAGCCCCAGATATTTGTATCCTTAAGGCTAGTTCCATTCTATACACATTAAGAACATTCTCTTTTTCTTTGTTTTATCTTCTTATAAATTATCAGGAATGCCCATGATTTAAACAGGAGCATTTCACACTGCTTGGAAGCTATACAATGAAGCTTGCAGAAATAGGACCAACATTTTCAACAGAATAGGACTGAATCTCAGATTTGTCACCATTGTCCTGCTGCTATTCCTGCTGATAGTTGAAAGCTCTCTATTAGTATACAACCGAGTTTCTTTTTAATGTTCTATTGAATGAACAAAGTTACCTGCTGTATCTCCTATACACTTTCTTACCTTGTCTTTGAGCAAACTAATGTAGCTTTCTTATATAAATTCTTGCTGCCCAGGAAATCAACTTCCGCTATTTTACTTCATGAAACTACATAATATATTATTTGGCTAGACTATGGGGTCCCTAAGAGTAGAGACTGCTTTTGTCTTCTCTCCAATAGTCTCTAAAGCTCTCTTGGATTATTTTGAGTAAATATTGGTTAATTAATCAAGAAAATATTAATAAAATCTATTCATACAGACTTAAAATAGTACAGGTTCATTCTAAGAACACTTTATCATGATGATATTCACCAAATACATTTTAGTTACGTTTTGCAAATAATTTTACTAAATGAAAAAGGAATAGTACCATATGACAGGCTCCAATACAGCACGAAGTTCAATAGAATAAACATTTTATGAAATAACTATCATATTATTAAACTTACAAGTATGTTCCACATTAAAATTTATAATATAGTTGACTTGTACAAATAAAATTGTCTTTCCTGATATTAACCACTCCATTGTGGATGCAAGTGACAAATGTTATTGATGTCATTCAGAAATACAACGCTTCAGTGAATTTCTTAGAAAGAAAAAATAAATCAGAAGCCAACAGATTTTCTTTGGGTTCTAAACGAGTTTCCAATTCAATGTATCCTCCTTATTCAAAATTCTGATCCTTATATATTAGTGTTCTGAATGCCATATAAACTGAATATCTGAGGATTGTTTTAAATCCACTTTCTCACATAATCTCCACTGGATGGACACAAAGCATCAATCTGTTCTGTCAACATTAGATACATCCAAACCTGTAAGAATTTTTATGAATTTTAGCCAAACTGACAAAATTGCCTGGATTATGCTTCAGAGAATGACAGTTTTGCAACTTTATATATTACAATCAGAAGAGGAGGCTTAAGTGGGTTGCATGGAATTCATCGGTGATAGATTAAGTAGGCCAGAGAAAACGAATGGGGAATCAGGAGAATCTCTGGTACTGGATAAAAAGTAAAATAAATGAATAGAAACTTACTTCTTTTACATAGGTGAGTACAGGATAGTTAACAGCTAGCAATGAACAAAATAACTAATAACGAGGGGCTCTGTGGTCTCCTGCTCTAGTGTTTGGTGGGAGATTGTGCCTTGAAGGGTCTGAAACAAAGAAATTACCCTGACAGTCCAAAGGTGTTATTTTAGATGCAAAGACAAAAGAAAGGTTCAGTTAAGGTCAAGATTGACCTTTGCAAGAAAGATACAGGTCCAGGACATGACTATCTTCCATAATCTGTTTTTAGTTAGGAATTTCTAATTTCAGATCATCCTATGTGATCACTTTTGATCTCTGAGTTGTAAGGCCCACCATGCAGGCCACCCCGAGCTTGTCAGATGTAATCTGTGGCCTCTTTTTTGCCCACAGTACTCAAGATTGCTGAGCAAGAATATAGGAAAGAACTCTCTTAAGAGTAAAATTTCCATCTGAATGGAGTCCAGGGTAGATACATTAGGAGAAAAGTATTGGATGCGTGGCTTGATAAGATCTGTCAATGTAGTCTTTGCTGAGCTTCTCAGGATTCTCAAGGGACTAAACGGGATAGGGAAAATAAATGCGACATATTATTAATTCAACCTCTTGCCAACATGTTAAAGGAGGTAGATAAATGTGTATAGAAATATAAAAGAGCTATAATTATACTAATTAAATTCAGAAAAGCATTGATGCATATGCATCTACTAAAGGAATCACACTTTGGAAAACATTATTGCTGCCATTTCTGTGCATATGTAGAAAATAAAAGTAACAAGTAAACAAATAGGTTAAAGTATTCCTTTACCTACCTTCACAGGCAAGAGACCAACCTTTGTAACTAGTTCTCAGTTCAGTCATAGATGGTAGTTTTTCAACTTGGTAACACCCTCTGTGTCATTTTCAGGAGCACTGGAGAAGAAATCTATAAAACGATCTGAAGCCATTGGTACCAGATTCTTAAACTAGCTTTACATTTAAGTACAGTTAGTACGCTTCTCCCACTTCAAAAGTATATGTTCACCATCTCTTCCTCCCTCTAAAAACAAAGAATCAAACAAATATTCCTAGAATCTAAAGGAGTATTCTACCGTTCACTTCCAGATTATTTCAGTAATCATAAAACCCGATTAATTTCATGATAAATCCGATTTCAGAGATGTTAAAATATGAAAAAAAAATTCTTAGAATGAAGAAATATAATATTTGATCCCAGGACATTTCTTATGTCAATAACCACATCCCAAATCTTTTGCTACATAATTCTTAAATCTGTTTTAATTACCCCACCCACCCAATTTAATGGTGTCTATGCAAAAGTCATCTGAAAAAACAGACTTGTTAAGAAATAACACACTTCATCTCATTCTTTGTTTATGCAACAAGGTTGAGTCTTGATTAACTAAGAGGTCTTGCTCCCTTGTCTTTCTAAATACATTTTAACCCTCCTTCCTACTGTTTATGGTCCAGAAGTACTTGACTTCTCTAGTACACTGAGTTCCTTAATGTCTGTTTAGAAATAAACCATTTTTTCTGAGCTCATTTATTTTTCTGTAATAACTTGCTAAAAGCAGAAAATAACTGTAAACATAAATTGGTACTCTAGCATTTTCCAACTCCTTATCCTAGAGATACAGGAGTAATAAATTCATGATCGGTTTTCCAAGTTAACACAGGAGATAGTTTTACCAAATGTTTTTGCTACAGCATAACATAACTCTCAATTTGTTAATTTGGCAATATTTTTCCTGATTGCTACTGCAAAACCATTAATATAATGTCACATATTTTAGTTTCTTATTTATTTATTTATTTTATTGTATTTCTTTTCTATGGCCATTTATTTTCCTTATATCCCTCTGTTTCCTGCAATTGTTATACCGTTATCCATATCCATGAGTCCTTTTTCTTTCTGCTCAAACCCTCCACCCCCAACTTCACGCCCCCCTTAGCTGCCATTCTGTTTTCTATCTATGAGCCTGTCTATTTTCCTTTTTAGTTCAGTTTCTTCATGAGATATTTTAGTTTCTTGTTAGGACATTACTCCACTAAAAGGTACAACTACATGTATTGGTCAAAAAGTCCATTTAGCTTTTTTTGTGAAATAAAAGACATTTTTCATTTTCACCAATAACTTTACTGATTTGGATATTTTGAGTATGTTGGCTATCTCCCATGTGATATAGTGATCTCAATTAATGTCTTGATTTGATTGCTATCAACTTTAACTGATCTACCTGTCCGTGGAGCATTGTCCAGCAAGAAATCTTGAGAATGAAACTTCACAAAACACTTTAGACATGTTCGATCAGTCACAGAACCTTCTCCATACATTGTACAAAACTATTTTACATTTCAGTTGTGTTTTTACCTTTCTTGAAATAACAAGCATAAAATGTTGCTGAAAATGTTATTTTCTTCCATTTTCAATATTACAATGGCTACCCAAAAATTCACCAATTTTGATTTTTTAAATGCATGCTAATATGACAGCTGTCACAATACAATCTAATAAAATTGTTTCTAATGAAGTTAAAGACAGCTCAGCACTACTAGAGATAACTTACAGAAAAAAAAAAATAATAACTTTTTGGCCAACCCAGTAACAGAGCACACTAAGTTACTCTTAATAATTGCCTCAAAAGGTGGCTTGCTATAATATGTTTATCCTTTGCTCACAGAAGTGTACAAGGTGGTATTCTATTGGCTGGGCAGGATACAAGGTGAAGGTTGGAGTAGTAGATGCTGCACCACAGTGATCCAGGATGATAGGGACTCTACAATCTCCAATATGTTACTAGGTCCCAATATCTGAGTCTAACTGCCTGCATACACAGACCAAAAGAAATACACAAGTAGGAATTTTCAGCATTAAAAACATTACTATTGAATTGGCTACTTTGTGGTGGAGGGAACTAATGTTGTGAAGACTTGACTTCTTGAGGGCACATAGGTTACAGATTATATAGGGCCAAATCAAAAGATTTGATTGGTCAGAGGTAAGGATAATAAATTATTTCTTCAGGTCTCGAAGACATCTCTGAGGTCTCTTCTGGCATCCCTCCATATGGTTTTATGGAACAGTAGCCAGGGGGGTTGTTCCACCTTCAGGCTCAGGAACTAAAAATAACTTAGTTCAATAGCAGAGGTGGAGACCTAGTGACCATAGTTAGGTCCAAACTATTGGTTTCTGCTGGCTCTGGGATTACTTATTATTAGTGGGAAGTGCCGAATATATGAGGAGGGTAGAGAAGGAGAGAGAAAATTTCTATACCAGGATTGAAAGTTAATTAAATCAAAATTGTAAGGACTGTTGGTCACAGAAAGCCACTTGGCATTGCCACTCTGACACAGACAAACCTGATCAGATCACTAGGGAAGAGTAGGGAGGGTCCCGTAGGAGGAGGTTGCCTGAGGCAATGGTAAACAGTCTAGGGTGGGACTGACTGAGAAACTGAAGACCCCCAGTGCACATGTAATTATGGGCCAGAGGATTTAAAGAGAAAGAGGTAGAGGCTGCTCTCTTGCAGTTCCTTGAGGATGCCTGGATGATTGTACTATAGTCATCTGCATTTCGCAGGGATATTTTAAATGGAAGAAGGAACTCTGGGCACAGCCTAGGATTGACTGGCCTGGCAGAGGGTGGCAGGGTTATTTTTCTTTGGATGTTCTAGAGGGGATGGACTCTGAGGCAGAAGCCTGCCATTCTTTCAAAATTGTGTAGCTTTCCTATCTTACAGTGTTTTACTTTGTAAACTAATCTTGTACAAATAAAGTGATTAAAAACTAGTAAGGGAAAGGATAAGGAAATTTGAGATTAAAGACTTTAATCTTAATTGATAAGCTTCAGTGATTAATCCCAAAACTCAAGAGTTAAAACAAATTCAGCCTTAGTTGATAGGTTTAAGTGGCTAGAGCATGTCAAGAGCAGTTATTCCAAAATTGGGTGGCTTTTGAATAAAGACTCCTTTCCTTTTTTTTTTTTACCAAACCTCTGCCTCGAGATTTTGCTTCGAGAGTGGTGGGGGCAGTAGGACCTCACTTGCTTTTTGGTAACAATTTTAGGCAGTGGGGTGACTGAATAAGGACATGGAGTAGCAGGTATGGCAAGTTTCAAAATTCACACACATCATTTACATTCATATTCTTTTGCTTAGAACTCTGTCATGTTAGGTTATAAGAAAACCTGTGAGCTGATACCTAATTGTGTTCCCAAAATGAAAGGGAGAATAAAATTCAATGGAAAAACAGCATTTACAAAGAAATACAATTTTCCTATCTATTACTTGAGCCTGATATTTTTAAAATTGGAAGTAATTTTCCCACTGTAACATTTACATAGTTCTGACAATTAAAAATGATAACATGTCATAGAGTACTTTACAAACTATGAGGCATCAACAAATGTTAGGTATTATTAAATAATGACCATATTAAGTATAGTACAATTTTTACATTGTTAAAATATATTGCCTACAATATTTTATTCTCTTTTATATACTACATCACTTCTCAGAATACTTTGGTTATATAATTTCTGAAGAAGAATTATTCCTGGAATTTTCTATAGGGTACCTACCCTTCTCACACTAAATAATAAAAATTATTTTATAATATGTAAGACATACAGTGGTTTTGGTCAATGATATTTTCAGAAACAAATGAAAATTATGTTCTCTATTTCCAGAAAAAAAAATGTGTGCAAATGAATATAAATCAATATTTGCAAAATTTATATATTAATATATAAAGCCCTCAATTTCATTACTTGTTTATTTTGTCAAATCAATAAAGTTATCCCTGGCAGGGTTTGAAAATTTTTTCTCTATATCTACCAATACTATGTTAAAAATTACCAAACTATATATATATTTTTTAAGTTTATCAGAGTAGGTGCTACACAAGAAGACTACAGTGTTTTCCCTTGTCTTCTAATTTCTGCCTTCACAGAAATGGGCAAGTATTTATGTTTTCTAAGTACAGTTAGCAAAAGTATTCCCCTCGACACTGGAAACTACTTGAAGAGTGTCAGACCCTTCTTCCCAAATGGCAGGATTCGCAACAGGGGCTCCAAAGCTGTTGGGGGCCACCCACACCCATTTCTTGGCACAGTCAGAATGGGTGGGACGCCTCTACATAGCAGAAGGCGACCATGGGCAGTCCCACTATCAGTCTCACTCCTTGCCTGCTTGTTGGCCATCCCCCCACATGAAAGGGTTAAGGAGAGGAATTAAGCCATTTAGCAAGCCAGCCACCTAAACACTGAAAGAGAAGCAGCTAATTGCTAAGAGAAGCCATTGCTAAAAAATATCTAAACAGTTCTTTCCAAAGCTAGAAATTCATTACTGAGCAGGAATGTTTATTACTAAAACTAGATGAATAGGGAAGTTAGGAAGCTTTAGCTGAAAATAGTAGATTTTGGTAAAAGGTTAAACATTAGTTTTACATCTCAGAGAAATCTAGATAGGCCATCTAACTCCTGATAGATATCCAAATATCTAAGCACTGACAAATGTAGTTAATGGTTAAGGATGCCTTTGCCTACGTGACATTCCCTTTAAATCTCAAAAGTACAAAGAGCAACCTCTGCATACATCTTTAACTCAGAGAGACCTAAGACTTTAAAAATATATGTTTAGCCATTAACTAGGACCTAAGAGTTTTGTAGTTTCATACTGTTTCCTGGCTAATAGATAGATTAGCAAACCTCCTTATCATAGCATCCATTTGTTTAAGCCTAGGTGAAAATTAAAGTACTCTTGTATGTAAACCTGTTAGAGCTGTTAATGATTTGTAGTTTTTTCTACTGATTGTAAAAAGAAACCTCTTAAAAATAAAGGAGATTTGGCTGTGGTGGTTCAGTCAGTGAGAGAGAGCAAAGACTCCTGACTGGACCTCCAGCATTCTGAAAAAGAGTGTCGGACTCATTCATTCTGCCTTACTGTCTTCCTCCTTTGGGGTAACCGGAGAGCTGTGGAGGCTGGACCTTCGCACAAAGCCTTGAATTTCTCACTCTACCAATAAAAATACCTTCCAATTAATTTTGAATGTCAGATATCCATTTGACATTCTAGTACTGAATGTTAAATTTCCTGAGTTGAAATTTCCTTCCCTCACAAAAGATAAAATATCTGTGCAAAAGTTGAAGCAAGAGAGTTCTACCTGAAACAATGAAAGCCAGTAACTACCTATTCTGTTCACATTGCTTAATAAAACACCTTGAAATAGAATGAATGATTCAAAGAATTAGTTAAGAAGAATCATACAACAATCTGTTCAGACTTTTGCAATGAATTCCTACATAGAAAACAATGAGTCACAAGTATGTGCAAAGATTCTTTTTAATCCAAAAAGTGGAATTCAGGTGATTTCCCACAATAGAGATGCCCAAACTATGCAGACAACTCCAACTGGCTTTATTCCAGTCAAAGGCATATTTTGCAATTTTGAAGACAGATATTTTACCCGCATTCTTATAGCTATACGCAGTCGGATTTCCCATGTCATATGATTCAGTGGACCAATAACAGGCCAAAACCCAAGTCTAGGTGCAATATCAGACATCAATGGTTTCATCTAGTTGTACATTAATTACAAATCTAGAAGCTGCCAAGGACTCCAAAATGTTAACATCAATGTTATCTATTTTGAAACAACAGCATCAATAGAGTCATTAATGCTGTAACAGGGTGCAGTCAAGAGGGGGGCCCCCAAAGAGGGATTTGTAATGGGGTCCAGAAGAGCTTGGAGATAATTGGCTCCACACCACAGGGCCACACCGGCCCTGAATGCTGCAGCTGTGGTCAATTGTGGGAGGAGCTGAAAATGAGGCTGCAGAGAAAGATTGGCGCTGGGATTTAAACCCAGGCGGGGTAGCCATTTGGCGTCTCTTTTGGGACCACACGGCTGGGGCGTCTTGTTGGGACCACGCAGTTTTGGGGAGTGGGGACAACGAAGCTTGGGTGAGAGTCAGGACCACGTGGCTTTGGAAGTGCTCCTTTTTGCCACGTGGATAGTGCCGGGAGCCTGTGTGAGATACGGTACCCCAGATGGGGCAGAGGGAGAGAGAAGGACTGTGTGTGTTTACTCGTATTCTAAAGAACTTTAGTCTGTACAACTTCTAAATAAATAATTCCTTTCCTTTTACGTCTTTCCTGTGGCGGTGGGCAAAGCGAAGCTGGTAAGGGGGAGGAACCCCCGGGGAAAAAAGGGGAGTCTTTCATATCTTTCACCCCCTCTGCCTCTGTTCTGTAACAATGTTAAGACTCTTTTTTTTTTTTTTTAACAAAACAAATCCATGATACCCAAAACTTCTTTACTCCAAGTTTAAATCAATCAATATTTTCTTTTACTCAGAAATACAGAAAGCAATTTTTAAGACCCTCCTATTCAAGGCTTTTATGTTGGTAACAAATTCAAGATTATTTTTTAATCTGTAACATTTCAAAAATAAGTCATGTGTTGATGATGTAATTTTACTGCCGATGGGGTTTCCACATAGATATCGGGTGATTTTTTTTTTTTTTTCTGCTTATTTTAGTAAGACCTTTGCCACATCAGAACGTCTGGGCCTTATGTGTCTCATTCATGTCAATGTTAAAAATACAATGGAAGTGTAAGGACCTTTATTACATTTTCCATTTTTCACATTTTCTTTTTAAGACCAGGGACTAGTACAACAAAGATAATGTCAATGAAACTACATTTTTTAAATTTCTATCAGTAAAAACTCTGACCATAATATATACTGTATGCGTCTTTTTAAATTGCTTGCAGTAGAATAATTTCATCCCCAGACATACACATTATTATTTCAATGCAGAATATTATCAAACAAGGTCAAGGATAAAATGTTTTATGTGACTGTTTCATATAGAAACAAAGCAAATAGAAATACAATTTTAATAATTTGTTCTCCAGAAAAATATCAAAATCATAAAATTCAAGCACTTGTACTCTTTTAGAGATAGTAAAATATTTCTTTAAAACAGCTAAGATTCATTTTAATGAATAATTAATGTTCTTACATTTATAATGATCAAAATTTCAGACATTTAAAAAGTTAACATTTCAGAAAATTATTAGGTCATTTGAGAGTTCTCAGAATGGTAATGATCATAGAGTTTTTAAAAGTTCCTCAATCAAGTGTTTTGTTGTTGCTTTATCAGCTTTTATTTTTACATGTGGTATTTCTTCAGTTGCTAATGTGCTTTTGGCAAAGGTGCACAAATTATTTTCCTTAATGGTATGGGTACAGGAATTTTAATATTCTAAAATTAGTTTAAGTATTTCCTTTACAGACTATTGTTGCGCTTCCATTTGGAGAAACATTTCTTCTCTAAGATTCATAAATGTAGCTTATCTTGATGAATGTTTTATGTATTATAGAAAAGAATGAACATAAGCATACAAGGGATTAAATCCACATCCTTTAGTTTTTAGTTTATTCGATGACATGTTTATTTAATAGATTTCTGGGAAGGGGCCATGTCCTTTTTACTTCCATCTTTAGTAGTACAGAATTGGGACCACCACATCCACAGAACATACATTTAGTGAGTACATTTATTTTATACGTATTTTAATTACTTTTTTTTGTCATTTGTCATCTCACAGTCCTGAAACTTTTAAAACCATTACAGCTTTTAAAATGGTTATTATTTTGTAGCTATCTAATTTTTCCATCAAAATAAAATATAAATAATGTACTGTACTTATATACGAACCATTACTGTTACTTATTCAGATTATAGACTTGGTGTAAATAAGGCAGTAAAAAAAATTAAACTCAAGTCCTGATGGGCTATGAAATGAAACGGAGAGAACACAGACTGTGGAAATAGACTTGGTGTAAAAAAATTTCCATTATAATGGAAAGAGTACATGGTTTGAAGCTACAGCGTTTGGGCCTAAATTCTATTAATTCCCTACTAATTCTTGTGGCTTTGGGAAATTATATATATATATTTTTTTTTCCCCCAGGAAAATGTATTATATCAGGGAAATTAATGAACCACAATGTCAGGTAGAGTTATTTTCAAATTCCATGTTTTCCAAACTCATAAGTAATAATGATTTTAGGAATTTTTATAAACTACTTAATTTCATGTTCTCTATCTCCAAATATGGATAATAACATCTACACCATAGTGAAAGTGAGTTGTGGTAGATCTAAATGAACCATCCAACACTGGAAACACAGTGAGATCTCAACAGATCTTCCATCAGTCAATTCTGTCTCCTACTCCTTTGAAACTCTACAAAGAAGAGATTACGAAACCTTTGACATTTAGAGGATTAAATTAATTTCTGAAAAACTTCTAGAATTGTCATATTTGTATAAGATCTGAGTATTTTCTATTTTGTTTTAAGTGACATTTTGCAGGGGAAAAATCAGATGCCTAATCTGATTGAAAAGTAATCCATGCACAAATTTAATAGGTATGTATTATAATTGAACAACAATAAAATAATTTTAAAATAATAAAATTTAGAAAAAAGAAAATGTTGACTAAGTCAGGGCATCCTATTGGTCCATGGCGAATCTTACTGTTACATATTATCAGTCAAAATATATTTTATTAAAACTAAAAAAAATCCCTATCAAATGCCATGCACCATATTAAGTAAAGAGAAAATTGTGATAAATAAGAAACATGCATTCTGCTGTGCTTCATGGATCTTTAAATAGGATGAACATATTAAAGACAAGTAAGAAAATGAAAAATAAAAAAATTAAACTCAAGTCCTGATGGGCTATGAAATGAAGCGGAGAGAACACAGACTGTGGAAATAAAGAATGTGCTATATTATGGCTAGATGGGCTTTATAGAAATTCATAGTCAGAAACTGTGCTTGAAATGGAGAAGAGCTAATGATGTGAAGAACGGGAAGAAGAGCATTGCAGGCAAAAAGAACACCATATGAAGAAGCTATGAAAAAAATCAGAGTTTGACATCTTTAAGGAGCTGGAAGAGTGTCAGTGTGCTGTGGTTAAATGTGCCAAAAAGGACTCAAGGCACAGAATTGAAGGACTAGGAAAAACATACTCTGGGACTTGGATATCATAGAAAGATTTCTAGATTTTACTTCAAGAGCAATGGTATGCCAGTGAAGGACTTCAAGTGCGAAAATGACCTAATCCGTTTTATATTTGGAGGTTTCCTTGCCAATAAATACAGAATGCAGTGAAGGGAGACAGAAGAGAGGAGTTAAATTCTGTTTCTCTGGTCCAACAAGACAATGATAGTGGCCTAGACCAATGATGTTAGCAGTGGAGATAGAATAAATGGTACTTAATGATTTAGCAATGAGAATAGTGGACAGACAGAAAGAAAAGATGATTCCAACACTCCCACCATGGACCATCCATATGGGTAGCAATATCACACACTTCATTCACTGAGATGGGGACACCTGGGGATGGAGTAGAGGGTACATTTCGATTGCTAAACCTAGATGTTATTTAAAAAAAAAAAAAAAACAGCTAATTCCAAACAGAGATTTCAAATAAATAGTTTAGTATTTTCCCTTAAACATAAAGTTTGTAGTTAGGAATGATTCATTCCTAATGTGCTAGCTAATTTACTAGCTAGTACATTCCTAACATTCTTATTATATTTCAAATAAACCGTATATGAGAAAAGGTGGGATATCTTAAGAGAATGCTTATAATATTCTAGGGTAGATTATTTATTTAAACATTTTATACTGAATTTTACATAATATAATTGGAATCATGTAACTTTTGTTATGCCCGTATCTGTCTCTAAATTTGCCTGTGACTGAATAGTTATTTTTTCTGTAACATTTTTAGACCACTGAATTGAGGTTCTTGTACTAGATGTATTGCAATTAACTGCTCTTCCTGCTCTCATATCCTGAGCACATGATATTATGTCTGCCTATCTGTCTATCTCTCTCTATATATATACCTATCTACATATCCACCTGCACACAATGTACTATGCAATTATAGTGTATATAATTGCATAAATCATGTGATTAGTACATTGGTAGTGCACTAAGTATTCATAATGAAAGCTTTAGTATAAAATGAATATATATGAGACTGTAACAAAGAAAACTCAGACAATAAATATTGAATTTCTCAATATAATTTAATTCCAAAAAAGAGACTTAGAGAGGTTAGGTAATTTGTCTAATGTCATGCAAATTGTAGAGACAGGATTATCTTTCTGATCAATTTAATTATAAAATCTATGCTGTTAACCATTATACACTACTGATACTGATTTATAGTAATCAGACAAAATTAGATCTGCAGTGATTTCTCATTTTTTTTATTATACTGTATGCGTGTATGTCCATGGGCCTGTGGACGGTTGTGTGTGCGTCTATAGTGCGCTCTAAACAAACTCATTTTACAAACACTGGGTCCATTTCAGACTCTCACCAAGGAACCTAATTACTAATGAATCAAGTTTTATCAGTGAATGCAGTTTTAAGCCTTAATTTCCTCATCTAAAATTTAAAAGAAAAAATATGCACACATACATAATGTGGGTAAAATCTAAGTCATCTTGTAACTACATATACATACTTCTACAAGTGTGTGTAAATACATTATAGTTTTGTCCAAACATATGCAAGTATAATAAGCCATATAGCTATGTCCAGGTAGGTGTAGCATTTGAGTCACTGATTATTGCAAATTGTCTTTTTAATTTATACCTAATAGATTAAAATATTTTCTTCAAAAGAAAGTAAGGTGAATATTCCATAAGACCCAGTACATAAGCTCTCTTCACCATGGATTAATGAACAGGTAATTAATTAAATTCTTTTCAATTTTTTTATCATTATAAAAAAATTAGTTTAGCAAACACCATAAACTCAAGTAGAAAAGGTTTAACTTAGAAGAAAAACCAGTAGCATAGGGAAAACCACATGTTTAATAATGGTACTATACAAACCAAAAAGTTATACAAATGTGTGAATAAAATCTATGCAAAAGTTTTATAGATGCAGAAATTGAAATGTCACTGAATTATATAATTTTAATATTTAAAAAGGTTACATTATATAAAATATCAATAGAATTTAGCCTGGAAAATATATACTATTGTTTATGTTTATGGCAAACCACTGATATTGGTCTACCAAAAGCCTTCAGCTTCCTCATTCCCTTCCCTCAGAAATATAATTACATTTACTTTATTCATAGTTATGTTTATTTTATTTATTTTTCACAGTTAGGTATATTATATTGTAAAATGTATGACACAAAGTTGGTATTCTTAAAATCTTACACCACAGCCTGATTGGTGTGGCTCAGTGGGTTGAGTGTTGTTCTGCAAACGGAAAGGTCACCAGTTTGATTCCAGGTCAGGGTACAAGCCTGCGTTGCTGGCCAGGCCCCCGGTTGGGGTTTGTGTGAGAGGCAACTGATCGATGTTTCTCTCACACATCAATGTTTCTTTCCTTCTTTTTCTCCCTCCTTTCCCCTCTCACTCTCTCAAAAAAAAAAAAAAAAAAAAAAAAAAGAAAAAGAACACTTAATGTGAAAGTCACCTGTGTTATGTTGGTAAGTAATGAGTACAGAAAATAGTTTCTAAAGTGCTTCAAAAAATATTCCCTACAATTTAATGGCATAGATAAAGTTTAAAGGCTTATATTTTCTTTTTTTTAGACACATTAAAGAATGGCCATCTCCTTAAGAGATAAAGGTAATGTTGGTTATCATCCCTTGTTAATTGCAACCATTGCTCTTTTTTATAAAGGTTCATTTATAGCTCACTCCTTGCATATGTCTCCTAATTTAGAGTTGCCAAAATACAGAAAATATTTATTATTTTCTGTTTGTTCAGAAAACAAAAGGTAACTTTTAAATATCTTCTCAAGTTTTATGTGGTTAATACCACAAGAAAAAAAAAGGGCTACCAGCATTAGTTATTGGTTAACCGAGAGCCTGCTTTGCGTAAGGAACTGTGCTAGGAATTTTCAGAGTCCTATCCATAACTCAGTTTAGTGGGTTTTTAAGTACACATTTTATGACAAAGAAATCTAGAATGAAAATGGAAAACTTCCCTAACTTCATACAGGAATATCAGTACATAGTTTCCTAATTTCAAAGCTATTTTTTCTTTCTTTTTTATTTTTTAAGATTTTATTTATTTATTTTTAGAGAGAGGGGAAGGGAGGGAGAAAGAGAGGGAGAGAAACAGCAATGTATGGTTGCCTCTCACATGGCCCTCACGGGGACCTGGCCTGCAACCCAGGCATGTGCCCTGACTGGGAATCGAACTGGGACCCTTTGGTTCCCGGCCTGTACTCAATCCACTGAGCTACACCAGCCAGGGCTCAAAGCTATTTTTTCTATAATATCTCATTAATGTTTTATGGAAATTTGTTCAAATAATTATTGCAAACAATTAAAGAATTAATAATAAATTGTTTATGTTAAAATATAGCTTTTATTAAATTATCTCCATGAAAACCCTTATAAGTCTTTTCTTTATCCAAGGGTTTAGTCGTCTTTCAGTACTAAACTTTTGTCTTTGTAAAGTTGAAGAGTAAAACCCTGAGTACCCAAGACTGGGCTACCCTATAGTGATGTTCACTTTTTAAAAGTAAATGAAGTATTATCATTCCTCAAAAGTAGAGAAGAACTTGATATTATCTTTAATTATTTAGTTTATACAAAAAACATTTATTCTCAGTATTCATAACTAGCGTCTGTTTTTACTCTCAAAAGTACCATAATTCAGAAGGTAAACTTGATGGTTACCTTAGCTGAAGCACAAGTGCACTCCAGGTACTTCACGATCATAAAGAATAACAGTAAAACCAAACTGGATCAAGAAAAGCTTTTTAAAAATCACGGCCATCTTTATTTAATTGATGAAAAAAGTCTAGATCAATAAAGTTGTGTGATTTGTTTCATGTGACAAAGCTAATGCCAAAGCGGAGACTTCATTTAAGCGAAGTCTTTAAATTTTATAAATATTACTTTTTACCAGCATGTAGATACTGAAGATTTTTAGTATAGAGTACAGTTTAAGACCTAAAATCATAGCTATTTACTATAATGAGAGAGACTGCTAACAGATAATAGGCTAGAATAAAATAAAGCATTCACACCTCATTTATCAGCCCCTTTGATTCAATCTGTGTGATAGGTTATGCAAAAATACCCTTGCAATTTCATCTTTACATAGTTTATAGAACTATTTTATCTGTATACGGCTTTACATGACGCGATGCCTTAAATAATGTTCTGCGAAAGTCAGCTGGCTACCTATGTTCCCAAATTGTACCAAGTTTCCCTGGTTATTGTCAGCCCCATCAGTAGTGGTCAATGTGAAACTTAGAGGCTTGTGGAACTGTAAGTAATTTTTGCACTCCTCCAACAAGGGTCAAGTTCAAATCCTACAAATACCACATGATCTCGTATACATGTGGAATCTAATAAACACCATAATCTAATGAACAAAATAGTGACAGAAGCTTAGATACATGAAAGACTGACAGCTGCTGTAAAGGGGGGGTTGTGGGATGGGGCGAAAAATGGGGTGAAGGGAAAAACCAAAGAACATTCATGCACAGCCCATGGACAGGGACAACAATATGGGGATTGACTTAAGCAGAGGAGAGGGTGTGGCTGGGTAGAGGTGGGAAAAGAGAGAAGAAGTGGGAATAACTGTAACAGCATAAACAATACAAATGCATTTAAACAAATTAAATCCCATATACTGGATCAAACACAATAGCTACCTACTTCTTTTATTCAACATTGATGACCTTCATCTAGTGAAAGCGGGCTCAGACACCCAGAGCAACACTCGCCATCCCAAAAGTCACTCTTTTTGCTTCAATTACCAGGGACCAAGAGAAAACTTCAGCTACCCACTTCTCCTATTTCTTAATATTACTTGAAATATTGTTAGCACTATTTTCTTTGAGTCATCTAATAAGAATTACACTATGTTTTTAACCCTGTAGATCTCGTCGCCATATGAAAACTATAAGACTCCAAAGTCATGTCTTCGTGTCTTGAATTCTAATGTCATAAGTTTCTCTATATACCTTATCTGTTCCCATCTCACACATCTCTTCACTTTTTAAAATGTTTTCACTGTCCTCTTTGAAATCGCCAAACCACCATTAGCAAAATACTCTACATATACAGTCTCTAATCTGCAAATCACCTCCCTGAATGTTCCCATTTCTATGGAAACCCACTCCCTCCTGAGAGCACCAATTCCTCTGTAGCCCTTTAAAGTTCTAGCTAATTTTGTCCCAAAGAAGCACCCTTCATTCAATGACCTTGCTCTCCACTGTAGCCCAGATTCTCATTCCTTTGTCATTAACACATTTAGCATTAGTAACCAGGGCAATTTGTGACACACATGTTATTCTCTTCAACATGTTCTACTTTCTACTTAATTAATTTATTACATTGGCTCTCCAACTTTTTCCCCCAATGATAAGATACCAGTTTTTTGACTCTACTATTTTTCCACTTACGTTAGGTATTTCAATTGTCACCGTTAATATATTTTCTTCCCATTGTATTTAAACTCAGTAGTCAATTATTATAATCATTCCATTGCATATACCCTGAAAACTCCT
The DNA here is from genome assembly GCA_004026765.1 of Micronycteris hirsuta. Lineage (NCBI taxonomy): Eukaryota > Metazoa > Chordata > Mammalia > Chiroptera > Phyllostomidae > Micronycteris > Micronycteris hirsuta. The sequence continues at coordinate 73,824 of PVJI01004148.1, read as the reverse complement.
CTTTTACTTCATTTTCTTATTCCCATTAAAAACACACTAGTTAAACCTAATCATCTAGTTATATTGCACTTGCACTAAGCACAAAATCATACTATTAGCAAAATAACACATAGCCCTGCCTGGTGTAGCTCAGTGGATTGAGCGCGGGCTGTGAACCAAAAAGGTCACCGATTTGATTCCCAGTCAGGGCACATGCCTGGGTTGCAGGCCAGGTCCCCAGTGGGGGTCATGTGACAGGCAACCACACATGATGTTTCTCTCCCTCTCTTTCCCCCTCCCTTCCCTTCTGTCTAAAAATAAATGAATAAAATCTTAAAAAAGAAAACCTACTAAAAAATAAAAATTAAAAACCACATAAAACAACCCAGTAAACTGGATTGAGTACTCATCTGCTTTCACTTGGATGCAAAAGAAGGAGCAGCCTGAGCATGGAGGAGAATGGTAGAAGGTGAGGCCAGAAACATAACAGAAGGTTCAACTGTAGATGTATTGTAAACTACAAGAACTTTTGCTCAGCGTTATCTCCTTGTTGATTTTAAAATACGTGAGCTATTTTTTCATCTCAGAGACTTTAAACAAATTGCCCACTTCTTACAGTGCTCTTTCCAAGAAGATGATTCTATTATCTCTGCAATTCTTCTTTCAAAGGTCACCTCCTTAATGAGGACTAACCTCATTTACATTTGCAAGCAAACTTCCTTAGGAAATACAGAATAAGGAATGGGTTTTAAGACAACATGGTTGAGTTCTATTCATATCTCTTTTGTGCCACCTCAAAGCCATGTGATAATTAACAAGTCAATTATTTTTTGAAGTGCATTTGGTGATAATTTCTTGATAGTGTCTTTGGTGACTGTTTTATGCTGCCGTTTGTATTTGTACAGAGCAATATAGTACTTTTCTGTAAAAATGGTATCAAAATGTCAGGGTATTAACAATGTTAATTTTAGATGGAATGGATGCAGCTGATTACTATTTTATTTCACATTTTTCAATATTAATTAAAATATGTAATTGCAAAACTTTGTGTGACTATATAAATGTTCAAATATGGCTTGTTAACTCTAAGTCTTATGTTCTTGTCCTAATTCTGTGACGTATATATGTATTACTAACTTTAAACAGTCATTTTAAATTTCATGGGAAACTTTTCTTTCCCTGTAAAATGAGGTGGTTGATTGGTTCTCTCTTGTCTCCCCTAGATCTGAGCTCCAATTTTAGGATCTTGCTAGAGATATTCCACAGAAATGAAAATGTAAATTAAAGTGACTAATTTGAAATATTAACATGGGTGTTATTAAATGAGATTGATATCTTCAGATAATTATTCGAATTTACTGGGAATTTACTCAGTAAGCATTTTTGACCATTTGTTAAGAGATTATTGGAAAGTGATGGAGTTATAATTTCAGGTGTTGTGACTCTAACACTTGGTCATCGGGTGGCTGGCTGTAAAAAGAAAGTCATGCATTTCTATCATTCTCAATTTTACCAAATGAAAACAAAAGTAAAAATATATAGGTACTACAGATTATGCTTACAAAAAGAAAATGCTTTACTTAGTAACTGCTATTAGAGAGGAATAACATTTCCCCATGTTTCCTAATTACTTGCTCCTGTAGTGAACTATTAGACAAAAAATGAGAGAAGGTGTAAAAATGCCACTTTGAAATAAGTTAAAAAATATGACTCCCCTGTATTCAGGTGAGTTTTTGTTTTCTTTCTTTTTTTTTTTTTTTTTTTTTTTTGAGGGGGGTACATTTTTTTACAATCAGCAACTGTCCAGAGACATGAAATCTGAGACTAGATAGCTATATTCATTTTCTATTGCTAGGTAACAAATTGCCTCAAATTTAGTGACTTAAAACACCACACATTATCTCTTTGTGGGTCAGGACCTGAACATGGTTTAGCAGGGGTCTCTGTTCAGGGTCTGACAAGGATCTAATTAAGATGTCAACCAAGCAACATTCTCACTTGGAGCTTCATTAGTGAAGAATCGTCTTCGAAGCTCATTGAAGTTGTTGGCAAAATGCATTTCCTTGTAGCTCTGCAACTGAAGACCCAGTCTCTGAATGGCTATTGAATAAAAACTATCCTCAGGTCTTATAGGTCCCTACTCATTTCCAGCCAAGTGACACTCTCCATAGCAATTTCACAGCATAGCTGTTTGGTTCTTCAAGGCTAACGGAGGAATTCCACACTCTAACCTGCTAATATGAAGCCATGCAATATAATATAATCATGGAAGTGATATCCTATCACCTTGCCATTTTCTGCTGGTTAAAACAGATCATAGATTCCAAACGCACTCAAAGGGCCAATAAGCATCACACTCATTGGAAGGTCACCATACACTATAATTCCCTAAAATGCCATAAACCATGATTTTGATTTGAAGAATATTAGACAATTAAAGTGTTAAAGACATTATAGAACACCTAGTCTACATGCTAATATTTCAAAAACTGGGAAACAGGCTCAAGGACATAAATAATAACTTGAAATATAATGCATTAGATAGAGGAGTTGATTTGAAATCATAGTTGTCCTGACTCCATCTTAACCACCTCTTGGATGAAGGCAGCAATTAAATTATGTCACTGAATCAATGGTAATGCATCACTAATTTTTAAATGTATTAATGGAAAATAAAGATTTCCACATATAGTATTTTACTTATAAATGAATTTTAGAGTATGGAAAAAATCAGTTAGTAGTCAATTGTATTGCTGCAGAATTTTATTCTAGCCTGAACCCAAGCAGTGAACATTTTAGCTATTATTGAAGACAAAGCTTAAGCATTGAAGTTACCATAGTTTAATCCTTCAACGTTTGACTCTCAAACAGATGCTCATTATTCAAGTATAATATTGCAAGAAGTAAATATAGTCGTTCCATAGTAACTATATTGCTAAAGGAATTGAGGTTTTGGTTTATGTATTTAAAATCTGATTTTTATGCCTTTTGAAATAAAAGTCACTTATAATTTTCAACAAGGGATGGAGATGGCAACTTTTACACTGATTTACCAGCTAAAATGTGACATTTTAATTTCTCCAGTGCTCTATTTTTCCTCTCAAAAGCTGCTTTTTGAAATTTATTTATTGATTTTAGAGAGAAAAGAAGGGAGGATAGGAGAGAGGGAGGGAGAGAGAAAGAGAGAGACATTTATTTGTTGTTTCACTTATTTATACATTTGTTGGTTGATCCTCATTACATGCCCTGACTGGGGATCAAACCCACAACCTTGGCATATTAGGATAATACTCAAACCAAATGCGCTACCCAACCAGGGACAAAGCTGTTTGTTTTTATATATCAGCTATTGTGCAACAGGACAAGACTTGGCCACAATGATAATTAGCCTGCAGGAAACAGCTTTATTCTGCCTTATAGCAGAAGAACCAACTTTCATAATAGAAAAGTAGCTCAGAACATAATGAACAAGTAATACAATCTTAAAAACGGTCAAATTTAGGTTTCCTACATCAATAAGCCATATGACTTGCTCAAAGGGACAAAGATGAACATCCCATCAGTGGCAAAACCATGAATAACCAGGAGGACTGAGATCAGCAGCTCACCCAAAACAACCAGTCCATCAGGGACCTGTGCAAGTGAAGCGTCAGGAGTGCCTATGCTGAATGAGGATTTATCAATAGGTTTTAAAAGTACCATCTAAGTTTGGTGGATCGAGGGATGCTGATACAATTTTTACTTTCTAGGCATTATTTTAGATGAGGCACTACAGACTTTACATACTAATAGTCAGTAGGAAGAGCTTTTTACCCATGAGACCTCAAAAAGCACCCTCATTATAAAGATTAAATCACACTGGTTGGGGAATGTCAAATGGCTGCTCAAGGTCATGCAGGTTAGAACTGAGAATTGTCCAAAGCTAGGGCTCCATGGCATTCCCTCTTAGGGGAGACTTACTTGCTCCTCATGTAGATGGAAAGGTCTACTATACCAGAAACTTGGGGCAGGTAGTAAAAACAACAAAAACATCAAAATGCTAATATTTGCATGGTCTAGAGGTATCTATAACCTACAGCATTGTCTTTGGAAAATCTTATCTAGCTCAGTGGTCATGTGGAGAAGTTCTATATTTACCTAAGGTTCTGATAACGATTTTGTCAAATAGCAAGAATGCACAAAATTGTAGCTTTCCTTTCTATATAGCCTAAGAAAATCAAATTTATGTTGATTCACAGTGATTTAACCTGTCATGTTCCTTACCCTCAATCATATTCTGGAATAACTATTAAATTCTATGCAGCATATTCAAACAATTCTTATAATACAATAAAAAGTGAGGAGTTAGCTTAAAAATGTTAGAGGGTTGTCAAAAATAGTAGCCATACATCTGATTTAGAATGTAATGAAAAATTTGGCATGAGAAAAAGTTTTTATGATTCATTTCACTGGGATAGATTAGAATATTTGAGTACCTTTTCTCCTTCAGTGCATATGTTTTCTGGCAGATGTTGAGATTTTAGTGTACTGGTTGATGTAAATAAATATGAAAAATTATAATTTTATCATAATTCTAAATATGAAAATATTAGAATGAGTTATATGGCTCATTAATTTTGCTATCAGTCAAATTTTTATATCAAGAACTATAAAAGTAGCAAGATATTAAAAGTGGGCTAAAATAAAATTTTTATATAACTGTTCATATCATTAGGATAAAAATAATACTTACTTTATGAAAATATCCAAAAACTCAAATATTCAATAGTTAATGAATTTTAACAATATATATTGTCATCATATAAGTTGATTTTCAATTTAGTACAGTGAAACATGTGTGTTTAGGATGTGAACTAAAGCATAACAAAGATGTATAAAATAAAGCTACTCATTGTGTCCCTATATCCCACCATCTCTATTCCCAAGCCCTGAGTTAACCAACTGTACACCACATAGTGCGTTGTCTTTTACAACTTGTTTTTAGCTGCATGTGTGCATGTGTGCACACAAAAAAAACTTAGAATTTATCTTTTTAATGAGTGGACAGCTGTTATAGATTATTATTTCCTCATTATTAAATAGATTATTTTATTGGTATAAGTTTTATGTTTTTGCAATAATAAAAATATGTATAATAAAATGTGAATGAAAGTTAAATTTCATTTAAATAATTTAAATAATTTTAGCTAGATTTTATATGGTAATAAAAATATAGACACTAAAAGAGAATAAATGTGAACTTAAAATGAAGTTGGAAACCGTTTCTATTAGACAGAACCTGGAAAGCTAATTACAGGGTGGAGACTACAATTTGTGACTAAAATGATCATAATTTTTTATTTTGTAAATATCATAAACAAGATTTTCTATTGTTGGTGTCTTTGAAAAAGTCATGGTATAAGCCAAGAAATAGAAATACATGCCAAGAGAAAATCATTATTCTTAGAAACATTTAAATATTTATTACTAAAATATACTTTTTATAATAATTCCACTATTTTTCTTAGTATATATCTTATTTTTAACTGTATGTGTAATGTATCTCCATTTCAGAAACAAAAATAAAAACTACAAGGTAAAGTGACAACTAAAATAAAATTTAAATTCCTTGAAATCCCAGCACTCAATTACCATTTAATATTTGATGAAGCACCACTTACTGAGTCAAGTGCGTAAAAACTAATACATCTAGAAAGGTGACATATTGCCCTTCTGCATTAGTACCCTCCTAATTTACATTAGGATTTTAGTGTTATGCAGGATATCACATTCTCTGATTACTCATAGGTGGTACCATTTAATGTAGTTATCTATTACCTATATTTAAATATTTAATCATTTGAATCAACCCTTATTTTTCAGTTCCTTAAATGGAATATTTTTTTATTTAGTTCATTACCTATCTAATTAAAAGCATGTTTGTTATGATTTAACTCTGGATTGGAACAAACCAGATGGAGTTATTAAAATATCATTTATCTGTGTGAATACATTTATAAATATAAAAGTGAAGGTGTTTTTACTTTACAGTTATGTTATATAAATTATGTTTTGTTCATTTTCAACTTTACTAAAGTTATTTTTCCTTTTCTCTATCAGATGTCCCTCTGTGTTTCATGAGGTGCGATATATTCTTCTGTGATGAGTGGTTATTACACTGTATTGCAATATAGATATGGGGAACCCCCCAATGGAATTATCTTCCGGAAGGTATGCCACTTGTAGTACAGGTACACCCCGCTAAGTGAGTCTATGTCACATATCAGCTGGCACTGTGAGAGGCTGCATTAGGCTTCAGTGATTTTTTTTGAAGACTCTTTCAACGCATTTGTCCATTTCAAATGAGTGACTTACCAACTCACTTGCTCACACCACACTGAGTGTTCAGCAGTTTTTGACCTAAAATGCTGTGATCCCTTTGCTCCACTCTTCTAATTCACCCACTCTCAGCCTGAGCACCTTTTTTTTTGTCTCTCCAGATGAGAAAAGTCCTCAAAGGAAAACATTTTGCCAATGTGGAACAAAAAATGGCAGAAATGGTGAGTCATCAAAATCAACATTCAAGAACTGTTTTGAGCAGAGGAAGAAACATCTCGGTAGGTGTATTGCATCAAATGGAGAATATTTTGAAGGCGAGTGAAGTTTAAACATGTAAGAATACATACACAATGTTTTATAACTAAATTATGGATTTTTTGGTTCCCCCCTCATATATCTTATTTTGTATATATTAAATGGCTTCCTTCTTCACTAGAGTGTAGCACTGTCTTTAAAGACTCATCACCCATCAATCTATTAAATAATAATTTTAAGAGACTACTGAATTGGGGTTTAACCATAGAAAATATAAATTTGTTTATAATTTTTAAAGATTTTATGTTATTATCATTTATTTTAGAGAGAGGGGAAGGGAGGGAGACAGAGAGGGAGAGAAACAGCAATGTATGGTTGCCTCTCACATGGCCCTCACCGGGGACCCAGCCCACAACCGATGCATGTGCCCTGACAGGGAATCGAACTGGGATCCTCTGGTTCCCAGCCCGCGCTCAATCCACTGAGCCACACCAGCCAGGGCAGAAAATATAAATATTTTTAAAACATTTAAGGTTATTTAAAAATATATGTATGATATAGATTTATGTTGGTTTTATTGGAAATTTTAACTGAAATTCTTCTTTTCTCTCCATGAAAAGATTACATATAAAAAAAATATATAAGCTATGTTGTTAATTAAGCTTTCTTGGAAGCAAGTTTTAAAGGTTGGTGATTTCTTTATTATTTAAGAAAAATAGCCCTAGCTGGTGTGGCTCTGTGGATTGAGTGCCGACCTATGAATCAAAAGGTCGCTGGTTTGATTCTCAGTCAGAACTCATGCCTGGGTTGTGGACCAGGTCCCCTGTAGGGGGCACTCGAGAGGCAAACACACTTTGATGTCTCTCTCCCTCTCTTTCTCCCTCCCTTCCCCTCTCTAAAATAAATAAATAAATAAAAGCTTTTAAAAAATAAATAAAAGCTTGTTTGCAATTTAACTTTACTTAAGGAAAGCGGTTATCATAGTTTTCTGACGACTCTCAGGGTACATGTATGGAGTTATATGGTAAATGTACTCAATCTCAACTCCAAAGCGGGGAAATGTCAAGTCTAAACAAAGACTTAAGAGGAATGTGCGACCTGTTGGTGTTATTATATTGTAAGATAGAGGGAAAAATATAATAGACAACAGGATTTTTTGCAAAAGAAGAATATTTAACTTTTGCATAACTTGTGCCAACATAGAGATGAGCGAACAAAAGAAATAAAAAGAACATTTGCAGCCAAGAAGACTAAAAATTAATGTCTCCAGTTCCACTGATGATAAGTAGTTAGCATAATAATTAAAACGAATTCATTAAAGACTGACAGTAGTAAGCTCTTAACATATCACTATAAAGCTTTAATTAATTTCAAGGCAATTCTAGTTGTAGTTTAAATTAATTTTAATCATATTTCAATTTATCTTCTTAAGAGAGTTGTTTCCTTTGGTAGGTTGAAATTTTAACCCAGATTCTGGAATAGGAAGACTATCTAGAAAAATTAAAAGAATAGATGTTTCTGTCATAAATGGGGTTCTTGGTTAATATCTTGAATATGACCAGCTCTACAAGTAGGACATGTAGCTTTCTCAAAATGAATTATGTTTCTAGAGTTGGTTACTAAACTATTTCTGATCTTATAAAATTATACTGATTAGGTAATGACCAGATAAGATATGCATTAAGTTAATAGTGAGAGACTGAAAATAGATTACATGACAAGAAATAATAAACAATCTATTTATATTGACACTAATTTTTTCGAAGTTTATATTATCTCTATTTCAAAGACTGTACGTGATCTACAGATTGTATCCCAAGTACTGGGAATTTTTACTTTATCATAAATTACACAAAACATGGGATTTAAAAGTAGTAAGAAGGTCCTAATATGCATCATTAATTAGCAACTTATTTTTCCTTTGATAAGAATGATAATAATCATTAATTTAGAAACTTATCAAGAAACTATATCCTAACAGTTTTTAATCCCTACAGCATAGTTTTAGTGACCATATTATCTGAATATCAGCTTGTTTAATAAATTATTTTATGTGCTGTTGATGGTAATCCATTTCATTCTAATGGACTTTCATTGCTTCCTGATTAAAATATAGCATTACAGATCCATTATATCCCAATGGCTAGTCATTGATTTCCTTCTTTTATTAAAATTGCTCAGCCTCAACAGGAAGCCTATTCAGGCTGAATCATCTCATCCTCTACAAAATGGGATGGAATATTCCCAAAGTTATTTTGTACTTGAAGAACACAATGTACCATTTAATGGACCTGTAATAAAATGTTTTTTTCTTTCTAAAAATATAAATTTGGGGGTATAAAAACAGGTTTGCATAATAATGGTTCCCACCTCTCCTTGTGAAATTGATATTCTTTTGGCCAGTGAAAAGACAAAAGTCAGCTTTTACTTCTATATATAGAATATATTCTAATTCTTGTTTTGGCAGAATATTTACTTTATGGTTTATATAGTCAAAACCAGTTTTTCTTAACTGAGAATCTACTCTTCTACTAAACACTACACACACACACACACACACACATATATATTTATATATTTAGTGCTTATATGTAGTGTTTATATATGTAAATGTCTATATGTACATATATGTATATTTATACACACACAACTGCGTTACTCTTGAAGAATGATGTTTTAATTATCATACAAAGTTTATCAGTCAGGAGTACCATCTAGAAACAAAATCTCTAGTTTAGAAAATATCAGTTGTGAATTTTTGGTCTAATGGTGGAAACTAGCTACAGCTAGAGGTAGTTCATTCGATCTTTAATATCCCTTTATACATTTTGATCTATAGGCTATGAAGGTAAAAATGTATTGTTTTTTTTTTTGACTTGTTTAAGAGAAATAGATGACTATGTAATCCTAAATGCACAGTGAGTTTTACCTTTTATTTATTGCTATCAGTTCAGTTATGTATAATCAATATATGTTAAAATGCATGAAACTATCTTAAAATAACGATAATAAAATTAGAAGTACTAATGAAAGATTTTCACCTCTCTCATTCTACTTTACCTGTTATATGTTAAACTTAATTTAATCTTCAAATTATTATCAAAGTATTTTTTCAAGTAACCCTGAATCATCTCATTGCTGGGCTGGTGCAATTCTCTTCAACTCAGTCCATCTTGGGACCAAATGTCTTTCTATGGCTTTTTATTTATCTGCTAAATTTCTCTGCTTAATATCTTAATTTTAGTCATTGCCAGGAATCAATTCTTATCAATCTGTGACCATAAAATTCCATGAAAAATAAGTAAACCCTGGTCTAATTCTGACACCAATTCCAATGTTTGCTTTTTCCACACACCAAACAATTAATTCTGATGCTACTTGGAGATAACATCATCCCAGAGGTTAAAGGCTTAGTCGACTCTACAAGACTAAACCTACGAGAGATATGTTCCTTACTAAGGAGTGGATTTGTTAACATGTTTTGGCAAAATCAAGGCATACCATATCATTTGACAATATGCAGATACAGTCTATACATGTACCATAACAGAAATACATTTCAGCAAAGAACCTGGGAGTGAACAGCCCCTGGGTTTTTGTCAATGCTTTGAAGTCAACTTAGACCTATTTAAGAAAGTCCAGTTTGTTCGTATGCCTCCAATTTTTTATAGACTCTTCTGTCCATGTCCATGTGCTATATGGCATTCATAAATCTAGTCATGTTACTCTCCTCCTCAAAATGTTTGCTTGTTTTTCAGTTGTTTGTGGATAAAGCCAGATTACTCTCTAAATTCCCCCAACTCCTCCTGCTCCAGCTTTGCCAAAATAATTTTGAATTCCACAGTGGTAGCTGGCTCACAAACACATCTCTGGTGCCATTTTAACTTCCTCATTTCCCTACAAGCATCTCAGGTCTTTGACTCAGAGTTTCTTTCTGATTTCCCACTGTATTTTCCCCTTCAACTTCATGTCTACCTCAAGAACTGACCCTCAGTGCTGAGTTAAGATTTCTCCCCCCTCTTTTCTTCAGCACTGTACCAACTGTAGTAATTTGCCTGTTTGTCTGTTGAGCTTCTTTTTGCATCAGACCACTTTTTCTCAGGTTTGAGATTTTTTTCTTCAATACCATGCTATAAAATGCACCATAGAGATTTAACTTAAATTCTTAAAACTGAATAATATATTAGCCTGTCACTGACAATAAAAGTGTTAAAAAATTCAACCATGTAAATGTGAAGATCCTACTGGCTTTATCAAGATTTATGAATCAGGAAGTATCCCATTTAAAAGCTGCAAGTGCTAAGAGGTTGAAGGAAATGTAAAGTTTATGTAGGAAGAAGGGTGCAACAAAGGAGCTATTAACAACACCACCATCAACAACAACAAGGACCAAAAGGTTTATTTTCAGACCAGGACATCTTCTGGGGTGGCAAGGGGTTTTATTATCAGATTGCTTTTTCTTTCCATGGGGGGCTAAAGGGGGGCCCAATGGCAGATCACCTAATTAATGTTGACCAGAAAATTCCAGGCTGGTTCCTTAAGATTCTTTCTGGAAGAGGTTGAAACAGCAATTAGTTCAGATATTAAATCTGGGTTTGAAATTGTGGGCTTTAGCACAATCGATGCCATTTTGGGCCTGCAATTTTCTCTTTAATGAAAGGATTTTGAATAATTTAGCTCTGATTTTTCTCTCCCAATTTAAATGATACTATATCTTAGAGATATCAGTAATTCCATGTGTAATGGTTAAGAATGAGCCACTCCAAGATGTGTCTAGAAGAATTTAAATTAGGAATTTGGCCCATGATAAGAGTTAAAACCAGAAATGACATTTTACCTATCTATATGGTAGGGCAAACCAATAATTATTAAACATGTGCTCTGCCTATTATTATCCTTTGAATCCCCAAGGTACATTACTCATACCTAGCTCAGAATGTCTTATATAATTCAACTTTCCTTTCTGTCTCTGAATCTCTTATGAATGTGAGGTTTCCAAAATCTGTCAATTTTCTCTTGTTGACCTATCTAGTGTTTATTTGGTTAATAGACAAGCTAAAAAAAGAGAAAGAAACCTTGAGGGTAAATGGAAGTCTCTTCTTTTACCACACATGTGTACATGGTAAATTAATATATGATAAAGGGGACAATGAAACAAATTGTGTATTATTGAGAAAAGCAGTTCACTATGTAAAATAAAATACAACTGGATAAAAAAGAAAACAGCAGCCCCTGATATCCAGAAGCTAGGTCTTGGTGTTGCTAGGAATTGGCTTTTCACTCAGAGCCTGATGATGATGTTTTCTTGAAAATAAACAATTTAACAGAATACCGATGTCAAACAGGGCAGTCAGTGTCCATGATGGATTTAAACAGGAAGATTATATCATAACCATATACATGGAGACTATGGAAACTATGAAATCACTGACCTTATTCCTTTCCTTGTTAAAATGAGCGACCACTATATTTTGTTTTGTATTGTTTTGTTTTCCTATTATAGCTTCAGCCTCACTTTATTCTTTATAACTTATAGATAAAAGCTGGTATAATACCCAATCATAGTATTACTCCAGCTTCCTGACAGCACAGAATCCAGAGCGAGGATCCAGTCCACTTGCACCTTCTTCAGACTCATCTAACATATACCCAAATCTTACAAGTCTTACATAGGTAACCCCCTTTTACTGAAATGCACTAATATCTTCATAGTGAAATGTCTCACTCATTTCAGCAACCTATTAATGTTACAATAGATAGTTAGCTAATTATTAATAAGAGAAAAGAGAAAAGGAAATTGGACATTGAGTTTAATAAACTGGCGGGGGGGGGGGGCATAAGCCTATGTGCTTCACCAGGAAGCTGCAACTTCACACCCCAGCGAATTATAGCATTTCTCCACCAAGGGGACTAATGCTCCTCTCTTACTCCCTCCACTACCAGGCTGTACGGGATGCAGGGGGAGGTGCTGTACCATGGAGACCTGTTGATCTAACACGAGAGTGAACCATCACAAAGCCTCCAAAAGCTTGTGAAGTTCATTGGTTATTATGAAAAAGTACCTAGTCCATCCTAAACCCAAGCTATTAATCACAGAGGAACACAGAAATTCACTTTCTCTTTCTCTCTCACTTGGTGACCAGCACTTGCCCCATTCATTTGCACATTGTCTCTTGCTCAGGAGCATGCAACTGTACAAGTCTTGCAGCTACTGGAGCCTGTGGCAGACTGCATGGGCTCCAAAGCACTATGCTTTCACTATGAGGCAAATCTCTGGAACTTGGCTTTTGTTTTGGCTTTGCTGAACACACAGTTGGACTTTTTCCATAGTGGGATGGAGGGAGATGGGACTTATTGGCAATTCCATGTGAAATTGTAGGAGTCCCCTGAGACTGTGGACCCGAGCAGTTTTTCACTCTCATCAGAGTCCACACTCAGTCTCCAGCAAGTCATTACATTTACCATTCAGTTTTCCTATCAGTTTATGGCTCCAGTAGTTTCTGCTCCTGGCTGGAACTCTGTGGATTTCCCTGTGTCTTCATATTTTCATTTTATGGTTTGCCCTTTGCTCTCAGTTCTCTGATGAGTCCAAAAAGTAGTCATTGCTTTTCAGTTTGTTCAGCTTTTTTTGTTGTTGAAAGGAAAAAAGTGACAATTTCAAGTTGAAGCTAATACTGGAAGTCACATTTGAATAAGTATTAAGCACACAATTCTCTGTCAAATTCCCTTTTTAAGAATATTTTGTCCCTTTCAGTTATCCTAAATAATTAAAAGAGGTGGCTAAATGAATATTGTACAAATATATAAATAAGAAATAACAAGCAATTTTCCTTCTTTCTTTTCTATCTTCAGAAAATAAAGACAATATTCAAAATTTTAAATAAAAACATGATTTGGATTTATTTTAGAATAAAAATATTAAAAATAGATACAAGTAAAGAATTATTGTTTTTTCATAGTTCTAATCAAATAATGTATACAAATTTAATAGCAATAAATGATAGTAGCACTTAGCATAACAACTAATAATCATTGGACAAGTAGCACAGAATGTAGCAAAATAATATTTTCTTGCTAATCTACATACTTCCAAGAATTTTTAAGTGGGAATATTTGAGGTGCCTCTGAGAGAACAGACTTTCAAATTATTTTAAAAGAATGAAACTTTCTGTAAAACTTGAAATTCATGTTTAGATAAATTAAATAGAGAAATATTACTGAATTTTTTAAGACCAAAATTAAGACCCAGAACCATTATCATGAAAAATATGTTTTATCACTAAAATATGGAGGCAAAATAAATGTTAACAACTTTCTCTATATTTTGCTATAATCAATTTCAAACATCCATCTCTTTCTGTAATAAATAGTATTTGCAAATATGAAGACCTATTTGAAATTTAAAAAACACAGATACTTTGGGATTAGATGTGAACATTCAAATAAGGCATTTTGGTTTTAATAATCAATATTTAAGACAACACACAAAACAAGTATTCTATGAATTTATTAACACTTCTAGATGATATTGGATTTTATTAGCCCACTAGAAGAAGCACATACATTGAAAATGATATCACATAAACAAGCTTACTTGTTTACCTTTTTCCATTAGTCAAAAATCAATGCTTGCAAAGTCTCCATAATCCACAGTAATGACAAGTACTGTAATTGTTGATAATATCAGTGTTTATTTAAATTTAAAACAAATAGTTTATTATATTTTATATGTTGGTAAAACTATTTAAACTTCCTTACTAACACTTAATGTTTCACTTTACTCATAAGGCCTTGTGAATCTCAATAGCTACTCAAAACTATTCATTTAAAAATATTGTTTTTAAGCTCCTATTATATGTCATGCCCAATTATAGGTTCAGAATACACAGCAGTAAATTAACAGGTAGAAATTCCTGTACACAGAGCTTATATTCTAATCATGGATACAGAAATACTGTGTGAGAGAATAATAAACACCAAGAAAAAACATAAATCGAGAAATAAAATTAGGAAATATTGGAAAGGAGTATAACCTCTAGATACAATGGTCAAGAAAGACCTTATTAGAGGTAAACGTTTGAATAAATTCCTCAGGAAAAAAAAAATCTGAGGCATAAGACACAGCAGAGGGAAAGGAGGTCACGATTCCTGAGGCAGAACGTCCCTGGAGCGTCCAGGGTGCTGATCACATACCCCGTGGCTAAACTGGAGAAAAGGGGAGAGAGTAGCAGGAAAGAGATCTACGAGGAAAGGGGAACGCAGAGCTTCTAGAGCAGCGCTGCTTGGTATATAGACCTCCAGCCTATGTTGATTAGCCCATGAGCAATTTGTCACTACTCACAAAGAAGTAGATAGAAGAAATTAAGAATAAGTATTAAGAAACTTTTAAAAATTTGATAGAGTAATATAGAATTTCTGTGTATTAAGATTAGCATTAATTTATTGAGACATATGTACTATTTTTTATCTTTCTAATAATTCATTTTTACTTATTTTATAAAAGTATTACCCACTATATAGTAAAAATAGGCAAAGTGAACAAATAAAAGAATCATTGCGACTAATAGTTTGAGAAATTCTCTCTAGTTTAGGGCATTTAAGACATACTGAGGACATTGGCTTTTACTACAAGTGAGATGTACAGAAATAGGACAGCTTTGTTTAGAAGAATAAAATTATTATATCAGAATGTTTAACAGAATACTACGACTTATAGGTTCAGAATAAACTAGAAGCAGGAGCATGAGTATACCATGAGAAAAACAAGGTTATAGAGTTGTAAAATTTCAGGTATTTTAAATGTATAGTCACCAAGATGTGTTGACAGATTAGAAGCACTGGGCAAGAGGAAAAAAAAGAATCAAGAATAAATTGAGATTTGGGACTTATGAAGAAGCACAATAGAGTACTATTAAAGCCACAGTCTACTAGACTATTCCACTGTGGATTGAATAAATGCCACTGTGGAAAGCAGTACGGAGCTACCTCACAAACTGAAAGCGGAACTATTTTATGACCAAGCAATTTCACTTCTGGGAATATCCCAGAAGAAACCTGAAACACTACTTTGAAAGAATATATGCACCCTATGTTCACTGCAGTGTTATTTATGAATGCCAAGATTTTGGAAGTAGCACAAGTGCCTGTCAGTAAATGAAGAGAAAAAAAAGATGTGGCACATATATGCAACGGAGTACTACTTGGCCATAAGAAAGAAAGAAATTTACTTTTTGCGACAGCAACAATGGACCTGGAGATAATCATGCTAAATGAAATAAGTAATTCAAAGAAAGACAAATATCATACGATTTCACTTCCTTGTAAAATCCAATGAACAAAACAAACTAACAAAAAACAGAAACGGACTCATAGGTACAGAGAACAGACTGACAACTGTCAATGGGGCAGGAGTAGGGGCTGGGGGAAGTAAATTGAAAAAAGGTGAAGGGATTATGCAAAAACAACAACACATAGACATACAACAGTATGGTGATTACCAGAGAGAAGAGGGAGGGGAGAAGGCTGAAGAAGGAGCATGGGTAATAAATGGTAATGGAAGGATATTTGATTTGGGGCAGTGGATACATAATATAGTGATCAGATGATGTGTTGTAGGATTGTATACTTGAAACGTAAATAATTTTATTAACAAATGTCACCCTAATAAACATAATTAAAAACAAGAAAAATAAATAAATAAAAACATATGCACTATTTTACTTTTGTCCCAGCAATTTTAAATTTTGTGGTAGTTCCTTTGAGGTAGAGCTCAGAAATTTGCAATTAAAAATGACCTAGGGTTATGGTGATGCACTGACAGATAAGGAAACTGTTGCCTCAGACACTGTCAAATACTTAACTCTAACCCAAACAGACTATAAATTTTGTCAAGTACATTTGTATTTTTTCTTCAAACATCTAGGAAAATGCCAGCTTTTAAGTCTTCTGATCATTGCTCTTTCAAGCAAGTTCCTAAATGTTCATTTATATTTTTCAGATTAACCTTACAATAAAGTTAGTTTACATTATGAATTGATATGAGTATATAACATTATAACTTTGAGTTGTTATATAAATGAAACCAATATTTATAAATATATTTATAATACATTTTCTTTTTTAAAACATTTATTTTTAATTCATTTATTCTATGCATTATTTAAAAGATATTTTTAATAATCAACTTCAAAAATTTTCTTCTTGTGTTACTCAAACTTACTAATTTTATTTTCAACTATAGTTTTAACTTTTATGCTTTTTCTCCAATTTAAATGCAGTAAAAAAGTAGAGATTAAGATAGCGAACAAAACTTTTCCATCTACACCCTTTTTATTTTCCACATAATTTATTGGAAATATTACAACAAAATATCAGGTACTGTGCAAGACAATTAGAATAATTTTTTTAAATAACATTTGAACATGGCTTATTCATGAGTCCATGTGGGGACACTTCTAACTGACTGATGGTGGCCTGGCTGACTTTCTACAGAAGAAAGTATTTTTTGCTTCTTTTTTTCTTTTTTGAAATATTAAGCCTGAGGAGAAATTAACGTCTTATGTTTGATAAATAAGGTACTCTAAAAAGAGCAAAGTAAAATGTTACATGCAAAAGTTTAAAGCAGTAATAAGGCACGGAATTTTTCTGGAAATTGCAACCGTTTGGGTATGGTGTGGAAGAAAGGGCTCTTTGGAAAAAATGGCTGCATAAGAAACTAGAAAAGCAAAAAGTTTGAGCATGAAGGTCCATTAGAAGAACCTCGGATTTTTTTCCTTCAGTTCAAAGGAAATATTTAACATGCTTAGCTAAGGAAGATATATGACTTGAATAAACTGGTACAGTCACTAAAAAACCAGTATGGAAGCCTCTCAAAAAATTAAGATTTGAGTTACCATATGACCCAGAAACCTTCTTCTGGGTATCTGCCCCCAAAATTTGAAAACATTTATTTGCAATGATATATGCACCCCCTATATGTTTATTGCAGCATTATTCATGGTGTCAAAGATGTGTAAAGAACCAAAGTGTCTGCTGCTAGATTAAATAAAGAAGATGTGGTACATATATACAATGGAATACTACTAAGCCATAAGAAAAGATGAAGTAGTGCCATTTGTGAGATGGATACACCTTGAGAATATCATGCCATGTAAGATATAAAACTAAAGCAACAAATAAACAAACAAGAAAAACATTCATAGACACAGGTAATAGTATAGTGGTGACCAGAGGAAAAGAGGGTGCGAGGTAGTAAAGGGTAAAGGGGGTCATATACAAGGTCTTTCCAGAAAGTATCCATCCAGGCAATATGAAAAATAGAGACATTTATTGAAGATGCAAGATACAAGAAACATCATACATAGGACAATGATGCCTCGGTCCCCTTCAAAGTAGGCACACAGTTCTCCCAGTCGCCATCAGCTGTCCTGTCGTATTTTCTTGAAACTTATTGAAGGTCTTTCCTTTCAAAGGTGATGTTAGATTGGGAAAAGCCAGAAGTTGCATGGCACCAAATCTGGTCTGTAGGGTGTTTGAGTCACCTGGGTGATTCGATGTTTCCCAAAAAATCTCTTCACGAGACATGATGCAAGAGCAGGCCCATTGTCCTGATGAAACTGCCAGTCACCAGTTGCTCATAGCTGTGGCTTCCTGAATCATCTGAATAGTTTCCACATAGGAATGTTCAAGCTTAACACACAATTTGATGCAGATTCACTGCTCTACTCAATCGGTCATTTTGAATGCAATGGTCACACTGTACTCATGTTTGCTCAATGGCATCTTCCGCCCTCACTGAAGTGGTCATTGTCCCTGCATGCACATTCCAGTCCACTCTCCTTGGTTGCTAGGTCACACTGATGTCATGCAAACCATTCTTCTTTATATTAACAATGGTTGGACTTTTTCTGGCTAGACTATAGTGGCTAGATATAGTGATGGAAGAAAATTTGAGTGTATGTGGTGGGTATAAAATGCAGTATACAGGTGATGTATTATATAGTTGTATGATCAAAATCTATATAATCTTATTAACCAATATCGCCCCAAAAAATTTAATTTAAAATTAAATAAATAAATAGATAAATAAATAAGTAAGTAAGTAATAACATTTTAGTAAACATAACCAGTGATGTTAGGTTCTATAATGTCAAGACAGAAAGAGTAATTCAGTTAGTGCCATTGCTCTAGTATTTTAAGGGGAAACAGCCTATGGTTTTATAGGTAATAAATAAAAACAGTAATTTCTGTATTTTTATATGCCCTAGTTTCCCTATGACAAATTTCTTGCCAAGATTTTTCAAGTCGCACAAAAATACATCAGATTTCCATAGCCTAAATGTCACATATATTAACAAAGGTCATGGGAAAATTAATGGAACACCATTCAGTAATAAAGAAAGGTCTAATTTTAATCCTTGTTACATATTAAGAAGCCTGAGGGTAGTATTTTTAATCTTGGGATAACAGAGCATTGGTCATTTTGATTTTTTAATCTATACTAAATTTTAGTGGTTTTTATATTTATTAAATTATATGTATGGATGTATGTGTATGAACATTAATAAACTCAAATTGTTAGTGTGTTATCTGTAAGTTAGCTATTAGTTTTAGGTTAAAAAAAATCACTTCCAAATCCATAATGTCAAAATAGAAATTGACGTCATTAATCTGTAAGTAACACTTAATGTAACTATTTACTTGTGTAGTAATTAATGTCAAAATATTAAATGATGTTTAAATATTTCTAAGAAGTTAAGCTTCTAAGATAACTGATATTATATTTTAAGTTTTCAAAAATAACAATTAGTCTGCCCTGGCTGGTGTAGCTCAGTGGATTGAGCGTGGGCTGAGAACCAAGGGGTCCCGGTTCGATTCCCAGTCAGGGCACATGCCTGGGTTGCAGGCCAGGTCCCCAGTGGGGGACATGTGAGAGGCAACCATACATTGCTGTTTCTCTCCCTTTCTCCCTCCCTTCCCCTCTCTCTAAAAATAAATAAATAAAATCTTAAAAAACAAAACAAAACAAAAAAACAATTAGTCCGCAGTGATATTAATATAGCACTACTGTGTGCCTGTAATATGAAAAAAAAAGTACTGACAGAAAAATGTACAAATGCAGTCGATAATTTGATCCAAAACAAATAAAGCATTTTTTGGATGAAAATTATTTAGTAAAAGGGAATATGTAAAACAATTTAATATGTTTTTCTAAATGTAATACATTTCCCCAGTCCATGGTTCACGTTGTGCTTATACATGAGGAACCTTCAGTTTATAATAAACAAGAGGTATTATAGGTAACCTTGGATGATGCTGGCTTATTGTTAGTATTACCTGGACAATGAGAAGAAATTTTCTAGACTATTGGAGTTCAAGGGCTGACTATTCAGTACTAATACACATCACAAATATTGCTGTCAAAGAATCTGTTTTTGTCCCTGAACTAATATGCTTTCCTACTACCTTAACACATCTCTTTATACCCTATGAATTTTGCCTGCATGTGTATTCTACTTCTTAATACATTCTCCTGTCACTTAATATGTAATATGTATTCATTAATTTCTGATCCACTAATATTTCTGCATTCTTCATGCAGATTTTAGTCACAATTCAACATCAGGTATACAAAATTCCGGATTTCTAACATAATTTACCATCGGATTTCTAACATGCTTTCACTATCATTTTGTTTTGCATCATTTATTCCTGCTATCGTCAGCTGTCGCTCATTCAGCAGGTCCATGTTAAACGACCTAGAAATTATTCTGCCCCGCAGTGGCCCATGGGAAATGTCAGCTAACTTTAAAATGAACCTTCCGTGTTGCTATTTATGCTCAATGTTTTCCAGGGGCAAGTGTATTCGGTTTATTTACTTTATTTTTGTAGTTTTACAAATTCAACATCATATCACCAAGTGTTTGTTTTTAATTATATTTTATTGATTATGCTATTACAGTTGTCCTGATTTTCCCCTTTGCACCCCCACCACCTGCACCCCTCACTCCCTCAGGCAATCTCCCCACCATTGTTCATCTCCATGGGTCATGCTTGTAAGTTCTTTGGCTACTCCATTTGCTATACTGTATTTTATATCCACATGGCAATTCTATGACTACCTAATTGTACTTCTTAATTCCCTTACCTCTTCTCCCATTCTCCCACCTCCCCTCCCATCTGGCAACCATCAAAACACTCTCTGTATCCATGATTCTGATCTGTTTTTCTCATTTGCTTAGTTTATTTTTTAGATTCAATTGATGATAGGTATGTATTTTTTGCCATTTTATTGTTCGTAATTTTGATTTTCTTAAGTCCCTTTAACATTTCATATAGTAATGATTTGATGATCATGATGATCATGATCTGCTATAGTTTTTTTCTTGTCTGGAAAGCTCTTTATCTGCCCTTTGATTCTAAATGATAGCTTTGCTGGGTAGAGCAATTTGGCTGTAGGTCCCTGCTTTTTGTGACTTTGAATATTTTTTTTCCAATCCCTTCTAGGCTGCAAAGTTTCTTTTGAGAAATCAGCTGACAGTCTTATGAGTACTCCCCTGTAGATAACTAACTTCTTTTCTCTTGCTGCTTTTAAGATTCTCTCTTTATCTTTAACCTTTGGCATTTTAATTATGATAATGTCTTGTTTCCCTACTATCCAAACTATCTTCTTAAGGATGTTTGTACAACTAACATCCTTGGCAGATAAAGATACTATTTCTCCATGATAAAAAGCAGAGTTTTTTTTTTTTTTTTTCTGTCCAAGATAATATTGATAATGTCTCCATCAAGGACAAACGTTTCCCAGAATTGGGAACAGGCGGGGTTCTAAACTGAAAAGACTGGCAGGGTTCTAAACTGAAAGTTTCTCCAGCGTCACTCAAACTCTCCATGTGCACAGCATCCCTTGACCTGATTTCCCATCTCCCCTATGGCACTTGAGGGCAATGAGAACCAGTGCAAATGTGCTGCCTGCTGTGCTTCTAGTAATAAAGACCTCTGCCTCTGACTCAGGAGTCTCAAGTGTTCTGCTAGCATCTGTGAATCTGGAGCAGGCTGACATATGAGGTAAAATTTCAGGCCCTTCACCTTTCTTGACATTCTTCAGATTAAGTCTTCACAGGTCCCAAGTGGGAATTCGGCCATTGTAGTACAGACCCACCTCCTGGACTTTAATTTTAATCTTCTTAACAATGCGAGACTGCAGAAAGTTTTGTCCTGCTTTTCATTGACTTTCTGTTTAGCTTCTTAACCTCTGGCCCTGAGTATTTTAAGAAATCAGCTCATTCTTGGTTGGGAAAATTCTGCTGAGGAAAAGTTCTTCTGTTCTCTCTGGATTTTGTCCCCTCAAGTCCTGTTACTTGAAAATCTCTAAAATCTAATTTTTCTTCTATCACTATAAACCCTATCTAAATTCTCTAGGTTTCTTTATCTTTTAAATGTAATCTTCTGTCTGAGTTTTCTGACTTCTACTCATAGAGGAACTTGAGTTACAGATTTTAGCCTTAGCTATAGTTGATAGGCTTAAGTAATTAATGCATGTGGAAAATTGTTATTCCAAGAATTGCCTCCAAGACTGTCAACCAGCAATTCAATCTCTGTGCCTCAGGGGATCTGCAAATGCTGGGGATGGTATCTGTGCCTTTGTGTTTCAGGGAGGGAATGCAGATACAGAGCTGTTGATCAACAAATAAAGAAGTAGTAGGAAAATCGCTTCACTGGGCTGCAACTCTTATCCCATTAACCTTTTTCCAAATCCATTACCCACTCTTTCTTCTTCTTATAAAAATGTTGGCTTAAAATGAAAGGTTAAAACAGTTGTTGAGGATACATAACCCACCGTCTTCTCAGATCACCAGCGTCTGAATAAAGTGCCCATAAACTTTCAATCTTCATCTCCATTCGTTGGCTCAGGTAGTGACAGGCAGCATGAACGCTGACTTTTCTGGTTTCAATACCCACATAAAATCAGGCACAATCCCTGAAAAAAGAAAGCTACACATAAAATATTGGTTCACATTTCTGTGTTTTGTTTTCTACAGGCTCCAGGCTCAAGTCCTCCGTAACTGTGAGGTACCTTTTGAACAGGTTTTTTTGTTTGTTTGTTTTAACTTTTCTTCTCTTTTTTCTTCTTTTTTTTTCTCTCTCCTTCCTCATATCACTCTATTCCTATCTTTTGCTTTTCTAGTTTTGAGATGAGCCAGTAAGCCAGGACAAGCAGGATAGGGAAACCGAGACAGAGAGTTAAACAACCACTTTACACCCACTTTAGTAAATCACAAAACCCTATCTTCTCTAACAAAGGATACTTAAGAGTAAATGGTCTATACTCACCCCAAACCAGATGGTAAGTAGCTTAAATCACCCTACTCAGGGAGATAGATAACAAAAATGCAACTAGTGCCATTTGTGCCAACCACACCCAAAGGCAGATGAAGTTAAAGGAATAAATCTCATGTTGGCACATCAGCATAAAGTTGATGAATATTCTATTGAGCTCTTCCCCTAACACCTCCCCTAAAATTTCCACTTTTGGAAAGCAGATAAAACTACTCAAAACAAAGAAGACAGCCAGTGCCTTCCATGGAACACACACAGTTGAATCTCCTTTTTGAGATTTTTTTTTTTTTTTCTCCTATACCCTAAGGGTCTCCAGGAGACTTGCAAGGAGGGGAACAATGGGCAGTAGCAGCTTGTCCCAGGTTAACCTCCGGAACCTTTCTTCAGGGCCTCCTTTTCTCTAACTTTTCAGTAAGGGGACAGAGCCCTGCCTGAGCTCACTTCTGTCCCTGTGACTTTTACATCCCAGAGAGCCAACAGCAGCCCCGCCTTGGCTCACTTCTAACCCATCACTTCTCCAGAGAGCCAAAGCATCACCACCTAGGATCTCTCCTGTTGCTTATTCTATATTGAGCCCTTTCTTTGTTTCACTGTCCTCAGCTTTAATAAACATACTGTCAACATCACATGGACTTGTGTTATGAAATCTTTCCTGCACAAAGTCAGGAGCCCACACACTATAGGCCAGCCCAAGGTAGACCTACTCCAGGCCTGGTTACTGTCCAGTAACAGTTCCACTGTAACAATGGGGAATTGTAACCCACCCCACTAACATTTTAACATTGTTTCTCTAAGTACTGACTGACTAATAAGTGGCTTGTAAATGAACAGCATGTTTTTATAAGAATCTTAGGAACTCATTTCAAAAGATACAGGCTCCAACCTTCAGGCATCCTAGCTCTAGGAGATTTGCTGACCTTCAACTGTGGAGCCAGAATGATGTAAAGACAGGATGACTAAACTGGGATGATGTACACAGGACCTTCACCTGCCTTATCAGAATAGACTGTGCTTATCTCATGTAGAGAACTTTCCAACCCCCTTCCTTAATGTCTTTTTCTGCTTCCTCTTCCCCTCCTTAAAAAAAACCTCTGCTGACACTGAGCTGTGGAGATGGGCTTTGAGACATGAGTCCCCATCTTCCAGGTGGCTGTCACCTGAAATGAAATTGCTTTCCTTTTCATCGGCACCTGTCTCTTGGGTTTGGCTCTTGAACTGCCGGCAGCCGAACCTGCATTCGGTCACACCACCAGGAGTGCTGTTCTGCCGCAAACTTCTCTAGCCCAGGCAGCTTGCCGGTAACATGACATTGATATATCTTACATATGTTCTATCTAAAGGTCATATGAAATGAGTATTTGAGATACTCTAGTCAAAGTGCCTCTGAAGACCTAATTTGCTGTCAAAAGTATAGGCAGAATTTAATATTAACGCACTGTCTCCCAGTACATAACACTTATTTCTAAAACATGTAAAGCAAATTCAATATTTTATAGACTAAAAGTACAAACATAAAATTTGCTAAAACTTAGCTATTAAGCATCATTTTTGGTGATCACATAAAATTGATCTTGCCAATTCATGTCAAGCAATCATTTCAATTATAACAGTTGAATTTAGGAATGATTCAAGGCTCAGTTAAATTCAGTTTTTTTTCCCATTCAGTATGCTCTTTGAGTTTGCTCAGCATCATAGGTGCTGCACATAGCACCTCGTATAGTGTTCAGTGCATGGGTACAACATGTTCGTGATGATACCGCTTAGCTTAACATAGGTGATGCCTGTTGATAAATCCGGGGAGTTTAGAGTGACTAAGCGTACAACCCCAACTTGTGTTGTCTCTACTGGTCTTTGTGTCACTCACAGGCTTATCATTAATTGGTTCCCACTTTGCCCAACTGTTCTACATTTTTAGATCTAGGGTTTCCTTGCATTTTGCTGCTACAGCTCCCTGGTAAGCACCCAGCTCTCAATTTTGAATAGTCTTTTATGCTCCATTTGGGATGTGCTTTTATTGTATATCTTCTTACTACCCTGTAGGAGCCGAGGGAACATTTGTTGGCTATATGATTCTCTCTCTACCTATGATAATATTGTGGTAGCTCCATTTGGAATGGCTAATCTGAATTGACTCTTGCCAGAAACTCAAATCGATAACAGAGTATAAATTTCCTCTGCCATCATGATTTTAGAATTACCTAAAGGTTTGTATTAATTCTCTTTGGTTTGTTTTTTTTTTAAAGAGGCAAGACAGCAGGGATCTAAAAATAAATTTCTTTTGATTTTAACTTATAATCTCTGTTATGAGTTTAAAAGGAATCCCAGTATTCAATTGCCTGCTTTATTTTGGATGGTTTCTGCCTTCTTCTAAAGCAACAAATACTACTCTGACTTGGTAGTGAGTTGTGACACATTAAAATTTATGTTCCAGAGGAAGGCTAAAAGAAAATATTTACAAGGCCCACCAGTACTATGCTGGTAAAATGGGCAATAGCATTCTTAAGAAGGTTGGTGGTTTTTCTCTTCAGATCATGGCTCATGGCAGGTAAAGCCATGCATATTGATGGGGTTGGTGAAGCTCCATATTAATAGGAGCCAATGCTCAACCACTGCTATTCAGAAAATCATATTTCCCATGACCAAGGGAACAGTAGAGAGGGATTGATCCACTATGAGTTGTGAAGCTGGTTAATAGGGTAAAGTGTCCTAGAAGCCAAAGAATAGATCAAGCAAGAGGATTCTGGGAAGATGGTTGTGTAGGAAGCACCAGAAATTTGTCTCTCCCCCTACACAATTGCACTGGTACAATCTGTAACTATTTTGCAACTCTGAAGTTTATTAAGCTACCTATAGATAATTCAATAAATTCCTGTTTTGGTTTAATTCATCTATTGTCAATATCTAATATTTAAAAAGAGAACTTCTGACTAATAAAGTTATTCATCATGAATTCAGGCTTGTTATCCAAAGAAATCAATCTAAGAGTGACTTTGATTAGCCAGGTTCCAATAAAAAAAGGATAAGAATTCAATAACACAGTGAGATCAAGAAACACAGTTCCTTGAGATAGGAGTACGAAAGAACTGGAAGAGTAAGGGATTAATAAATGCTAAATATTAAAGATCAGTGTCTCTTTAATATTTAACTTTTATTAATCCCTTATTCCTCCAGTTCTTTCCTACTCCCACTTGTAGGAACTGTATTCCTGATGTAGAGTGCAATTTCAGTTAAAATGGGGGTGACAGAAGTTTCTAGAAAGAGATTATTGTGAAGGAAATTTGCTGCTAGAAGGGAGAATTTCAACAGAAATGTTAGAAAATGTTAAGGTATCATTTATGATTCATTAAATTATCCATTCATTTAATAAGTAATGTTGTTTCTCTCTGGTAGCAAGCACCATGAAAAGTGCAGGGAATATGAAGTGACTAAATCATTGTCTCTACCTTCAAGAGATCTTATAATCAAGAGAAAGAAACAAAAATGCAAAGAACCAGTTAACATACTAGATGATCAATGCTTATTTAATGTGAGCTGTAGGAGGACATATGCTAAGTGAACTGAATTTAGAGTTAAGGAAAACAAGAAGTATTAAAAGGCATGTTAGAGAAATTTATCAAGGAGGAAGTGATGTGAATTGGACCTGTGAATACAAAGTAGGGAATTTTGGAGAGATGTATGGGGACTAGGTTTGAAGGGACATGAAAAATGTACTGGATCTATGAACCCACACAGTTATTTCCATAATCGATAGGTCCATAGATCCAGTAAGGCTCTTGTGAAATGAACTTTAGCTTAGCCAACTGACAGTGGACTTGCTAGATCCAGGACTAGATCCTAGACTGAAGCACCAGGCACGTACGTATTCAAGGTACCTGCTAAGGATCTGAGTCATGAGGGATGGGTAACTGCTAAGAGCTGAACAGATGGGAGTTAACCACAATTTACTGTTCAAGAAAAGCCTAGAAGTTGCAACCGTTGCTCTCAATAAACTTCAGAGTTGCAAAACAGGTAAAACTGTGCCAGTGCAATTGCCTAGCGAGGAGACAACAAAATGACCTCTCAGATTCCAAAGCTTCTAACCTTGTCATTGTCACATACTGCTTTTCTGGTAAAAATGCCGCATGCCACAAAACTATAATCCAGGATAAAATAAAATTTTGACCAAATGGTAAACACTTACTGAGATTAGTAAAGAGAATATGGAGGCAACACTTCTATGTGAATTCAAGTTTGAATAAACCAATAATTATTAACTGAGTAACAGTAATAATAGTGATACTTGGGTTGAGATGAAAGGAAATTTGCATTTAAATCATTGAGTTAGAAACAGGCCTCATCACCACCAGGGAGAAAATAATGCATGCATAATGCAAACCGTCAACATCACATCAGTTTTCTTACAGATGTTTAATTTTCAAATATTTAATATGTGTCGCA
The DNA here is from genome assembly GCA_004026765.1 of Micronycteris hirsuta. Classification (NCBI taxonomy): domain Eukaryota; kingdom Metazoa; phylum Chordata; class Mammalia; order Chiroptera; family Phyllostomidae; genus Micronycteris; species Micronycteris hirsuta. The sequence goes on along the minus strand of PVJI01004148.1, from coordinate 46,497 downwards.
TTCTTAATTAAGAGTGTTTCAGTTTTGTCCTCCAGTAGAAGAGTTTTCATGTCACGATTCAACTTTCTGCCTTCTATGTAAGAAATTCAATCTAAAGCAAAATACATCAAATAAAAAAATAAATGTATCTTATTTACAATGAAATGTCCTTTTATTATATGAAAAAAATCACAGCACATAAACTGTCAAAATCATCCTTCTAAAACTGTTTAAAATATTATAGCGGCAATGACATGCAACTAATAATAATGAAACTGCATAAAAGGGATTTCTGAATTCATAAGTTGCCCAGCAGAATCTATCATTTTGATAGGATTCTAGGAACAGTTTCTAAAGTAATTTCACACTGTGATGCACAATTTTTACCAAGTTTGTAAATTGCCTTATAAGACATTATAATGAAGAAGGAAATATAAACAGCTAAATCATTTATAAAGACTGAGAAAGTATTTTTGTCACTGCTTAACAACATATATAATTGTTATTTAAATGTGACAAAGATGAAAACAGCTTCTACTTTGGAGTCAATTGCTGATATGAATTCTAAACAAAATGTTTTCTATTTCTTTGTATCACAAATATTGATTAAATTATTTTGTATTTAAGAATTTCAAGTACTACAAGACTACAACGGTTTATCAACTTTTTTGTGTAGATCATGATTTGTGCTCAGTTTTCATGCCTAAAAACTGTATCTAATATAATGGGGTTGATTTAACTTTATCAACATGGGGCCTAATATGTTTTTTAGTCTGTTTCAAATTATATTTAACATTTTAAACAAAGGAGAGCAAAACAGTTTATAGTTATTATTTTTATTTGTATTTTACTAATGAACTAGATTTAAATGAAAATATTTAATTAACTGTTACAAACTCTTCAGAAATACTATTTTAGATAGAATATGAAAATATATAGAATGATCCTATAGCATAAGGAATACAGCATTTATGTGCAATAAAAAATAGAGGTTTTTATTCTGTCAGAACTGGATACCTGACATTATTTTGGAAACTGATAAATGAAGGTCTACGTATTTTTTATCATTTACCCATTGAGGCTTTATTAAATTTGCTAAATTCATAATCAACAATAATTTGGGCACATATTATGTGAATGAAATTGCAAAATAATAATAAAATATGAGTTTGCATAGATACCCTGAAATAACTTATTTGCTGGTTTAATAATATAACTATATCTGAAAGCAAAATTTTTGTTAAACAATAGTTTCTGCTAAGAAGTAAAAGAATTACTTTAAGTAAATTGTGATATATATTCGTTTACTTTGACAATAAGTAGATTAAAACTTAATCATTAAGTAGATTAAAACAGATATTTATAAGAGAAAATGGGTAAACTTCAATCATATTTATTGATTTAGTATATAAAACTTTTAAGATTTTACTCAAGATATTTAACTCATAGCAGATTTCACATAGTAGACTTTAAATTTAGAAAATAATTTCTAAGATACCAAGAGATTTAAAAAATAAATTAATAGCTCTAGTTACTTCTTAAATAAAAGAGAAAAAACTGACCTAATAGTAATGAAATAGTATTATTAGCTACAAAAGTATCTAGCTAAATTTAGGTTAAAATATTTATTTCTACCTTCATTTAGTTTAAAATTTTTGTTTTTTGTTAGTTAAAAATGGTATGTAAAAAAAAAAAAAAAGAAGAAGAAAAAGAAAAGTTGGTAAGAAGTTAAGAATCCTAGTTCTCTTTTTATGCTAGCAAAAATTTGATAGATTCAAGTTACCCGACTTCTCTGGATCTAATGTCCCTAATCTATACACTTAGGTTATTAAAGCACATGACATTCAAGTTCATTTTGGAGTTTAAATTCCATAATTTAATTGTCAAACTATAAATTTTACAGACTTTTATAAATGACTTTTAAGGCTACTTTCCTAAAGACCTAAATATATAGACTATATTTATTGAATAATTAACTTTATAAAAATTTGAATAAAACTTTCTGAAGTAACAAAATAAATGAACTCTAACAGAATCTTTTGTGTCAAAGTGGCAGCCATGGTTCACCAAGCATATTCTGCATGCTCTTTGGGAGGGTACATATAAGCAAAAATTATGACACCAGGTCAAACTAATACAGCTTCCCTCCCTCATTTAGTCATTAATTATTTCTTCCAGGAACCATTAACTTAGTGCTTATTATTTGCCACAAACTGTGTTTACTCTAAGAGGAAAAGAGGAAAGAGTAGGCAAATATATTCAAGGTAAGAAACATGGAAAAAAATAGAAAGAAAGAAGAGAGAGAGAGAGAAGAGAGAAAGAAAGAAAGAAAGAAAGAAAGAAAGAAAGAAAGAAAGAAAGAAAGAAAGAAAGAGAAAGAAAGAAAGAAAGAAAAAGAAAGAAAGAAAGAAAGAAAGAAAGAAAGAAAGAAAAAGAAAGAAAGAAAGAAGAAAGAAAAAGAAAGAAAAGAAAGAAAGAAAGAAAGAAAAGAAAGGAAGGAAGAAAAGATGGAAGAAAAGGAAGCAGGAAGGAAGGAAGGAAGGAGGAAAGGAAGGCAGGAAGGAAAAAGAAAGAAAGAAGAAAGAGAAATATGTTCACAATGTCTCTCCTGAGAATTGTAGTAAATTAGGGTTAGACAACTTCACTTACTACGTGAGCTAAACTTCTACCAGTTGTTGCTTAATATTATTTCAGGAGGATATTCACATCCTTCTTCCTGAAACCTGTGATTATATTATATCAAAAAGCAAATATGAATTAAGGTCGCAGATAAACTTTAGGATGCTGATCAGGTAACACTGAAACAGTGAGACTCACCTGGATTGTCTGAGTGCCCGACAGAGTCAGAAGAGTCGTTGCCTGTGGGATAGGGAGGCAGAGTGACTCAGAGTCAGAGTAATGCAATGTGATGAATGATGTGGTCAGCCATTGCTGGCTCTGAAAATGGAAGGAGCCATGGATGGACCAGAGAATGCAGACGGCCTGGGACTATAAACTGTGAGGAATGGGTTCTCCTTTAGAGCCTCCAGAAGGAACAAAGCCTGCTAATTCCCTGATTTTTGCTCAGTAAGACATATCAGATTCCTGACCTCCAAAACTGTAATATAATGCTTTTTATTGTTTATCATAAAGTTGTGGGTAATTTCTTACAATAGCTACAGAAAACTAATACTTATCTTATTACTAGAGTGCTAATATAACAGCTACATACTAATGGCCAAATGGTTTTGGAATTGGGTGATGCGCAGATGTTGGGCAAATTTCAAAGAACATGAACGAAAAGGCCTAGTGTGGCCTTACACTGTACAGACATGGATGTCAAGCACTTTCCTAGCGAGGACACAGAAGAAAGGGGCATGGTAGACAACACACACTGACCTAGAAAATACATAAATCATCGGGAGCAAATTGTTCATAGAGACACAGACATTAAAGAGGCTGCTGGTGAAAGATCAGAAGGAATTGAGCAACACATTACAGGAAATTGGAGGAAAAGAAGTCCTTTTTAGATGGTAGCAGAATGTATCAGAATTGTAACCTACAGTTATGTGGAAAGGAGAATGTATAAATCATGCAATTGGACATTTAGCCGCAGAGACTTCCAAACATAGTATTGAAGGTAGGCCTAGTTATGTCTTCCTGCTCATCATAAAATCCATAATGACATAAGCTGAGGAAAGAAATGTGAAACAAAAATAGGGATCAAATATTTGAAAATTCTCATTTTATATAGACTGTAAATAATACTGTTAAGACAAGACATTTTGGAGAACAATGAACCACATATAGCACCGTGGCTCCATAGGTTATAATTGAGTTGAAAAATTCCTATCACTTAGTGACATCATAGCCACCGTAATGTTGTAGTGCAATACTAACTCTTACGTGTTATGATGGTGGTGCAAAGAAGCATAGAGCCGTGTCAGCTCTGGAAAGGTACAGCACAAATAATTAAAAGCTGTATTATCAAGGTTTGTGTAAGTACACGCTTTGATGTTCAGACAATGACAAAATCGCCTCATGGCATATTTCTCAGAATGTATCCCAGTTTTTTAAGTGGCTGGTGACTGTATTCACTCCCTGAAGATCATTCTTTATTTAAAAAAAATGTCCATGCATGTGGCTGGAATATCTTTTGCTAATACCTAAGAAAGATTAAAGATCAGAAGATCCAGTTACATAAAAATCTCTTTGGAAAGATTAATCATATAACTCAGATCCTTTTAACCACCTAAACAGAGGTCAAAATCCACGTGGGATTATCTATGAGTATAATGTCAAAAGGAGTGAATTCCTGGGACAACATAGGAGATTTATGAGGTTCTTGAGAATGTTATACAGACTAAAGTACTGCCAATCTTGACCGAAATGTGCAGAGAGGGCACAATGAGAATGCTGTCAGACGCAAAATCCCATAGTCAAGAACACGCTGAGAAAATCACTCATTTGCAAACATATGCTACCTTCTATGAAAAAGGTGGGATGACTTAAAGGACGGGGACTCAAGTCTACATCGTGAAGTCATAAGACACCAACAGTCTGTCATTCTCTGGCCTTGAAACTGAATGGAGTTTCCCCCAGCTGGATTTTAACTTGTACGGGACAATTGACATCTTTTTACCTTCCATCTTCTCATTTGGGGGATAGAAATGTTTATAATCTTTTCCTATGCTTGTTCCACCGTTTTACTTTAGATGTAGGTATCATATTTCTTGAATTCTGCAATTCACAGAGAAATTTTGCCCTTAAATGGTACATACCCACAGTATCCTATTCATATGGTGAAATTTGGGATTTTTAAGATGATGAAATTTAGATAATTTGGACTCTGAGTTGCTGCTATCCTGGAGGAGATTTGGGGGATATTAGAATGAGGTGAACATATTTTACATGTGGGAAGGAGGTGTATTGTTGGAGGGAAGAGGGAAAACTATGGTAGAAAGAATAATTCTCTCACAAAAATGTCCACACTTTACTGCCTAGCATCTGTGATATATGTTATTTTACATGGCAAAGGAAAACGAGGCTGAATATGAAACTAAGATCAGCTGACATTAAGAGACAGAAATTATTCTGACTCAAGAAAGCTGTGAGCCTATAAAAATTAGGGAGAAAAGCCAGGAAATACAGTGTAGGGAAAAAGTAGGTTTGTTACCAAACACCAAGTCAGGTCGTGTTGCCTGCTGCCACCCACTAGGCAGCGTTCCGGAGGCAAAGGCTTGGTGATAAAAGAGCAGAGTCTTTACTTAAATGCTACACAATTTTGGAACAACACATTTCCTGGTGCATTAGTCACTTAAGCCTACTAATTAAGGCTAAACTCTTTAAGTCTTTAGTTATAGCTTTAATCACTTAAGCCTATCAGTTAAGGCTAAAATCTTGAACACCTATGTTCCCCTATCATTTTCCCCCATTAGTTTTTAATCATCTTATTTCAATAGGATTATTTTACAAACTAAAACAACATAAGATACAAAAAGCTACACAATTTTGGAAGAATGGCAGGCCTCTTGCCCACAGCCTGTCCCCTTCAAAACCCCCAAACAAGAATACTCTGCCACCCCCTCCTAGGCCAGCTCGATCCTAGGCTGTGCTCCAAGGTGCTTCTACTGTCCTTTGGGAAATGCAGGCAGCTGCAGATGACCAACCAGACATCCTCGAAAAGGGGAGCCCTGGAGCCAGTCTCTGCACCCCTTTTATTTTAAATCTCCTGGCCCATAATTGCCTGTGCTCCAGAGGTCATCAGCTTCTCAGCCAGTCCTGTCCTAGGCTGTTTACCATCTTCTCAGTTAACCTCCTCCTGCAGCCCTCCCTCCTGCCCTCCAGTGACCTGATCAGATCTCTTTTGATCAGATTTACAGTTGTGAGTACACAAAACACAGTTTATTCCTGTATTATCATTTAGTAATTATTGCATTACCCCTTTGTAAACCTATTTTTGCCCCGCCCTGTACATTTTCCAAAAGAGAATGTATAGTTGGCAACTTTATTTTAGCCAATGAAACATATTTCTTATTTCTAACCTCAGGGTTTACATTGTTTTAAGCCAGTAAACTTGTGTGGTAATGTTCTATGGCAACCATAGAATATGGCATTTTACCCCAAATACGATATCTTCAGGAAGTCAAAACTATAGTCTTTTACTTTCTGTTTTCTTTTTTTTTAATTTTTTAAATTTATTTTTAATTTATTTATCTTCAGAGAGTGAAAGGAGGGAGACAGAGAGAGAGAGAAACAGCAATGCATGGTTGCCTCTCTCACATGGCCCTCACTGGGGACCTGGCCCGCAACCGAGGCATGTGCCCTGACTGGGAATCGAACCGGGAACCTCTGGTTCCCAGCCCGAGCTCAATCCACTGAGCTACACCAGCCGGGCCTCTTTTACTTTCTTAAAATAAATGATTGAAGGTGAATTTCTTATATTACTATCTTTAACTGAGAAGTCAAATTAATGTGTTAATCGTGATATACTTCTCTACCTCCTTAAATTTTAGGTGTCGGATTCAAATAATCAAAAATATATTTTTTCAATAGTTGCTTCAGACACAAACCAAAGAAACTATTAAATATATAGTAATCATTTTAAATGTGTGTTATTATGACCAGACTGGTTATTTTATCTATGATACGAGTTTCCATAGAGAAAACTAAACTTACTATTATTTCATGTTTAAGGAGATACCAGGTAGGTAAGATTAACAAAGCAGAGAGAAAAAGAGGCAGAATATTTTATAAACCACTGATTTTTCTATCACTAGAATTTTTGTGTACTATAAATAAACATTCCTATGGAAAAGAACTTGTGCTCAAAGAAAATAGAAAATAAATAACCAATTACAAACAATAGAAAAGGATGATAGTAACTAATATAATCAAAGTGTCAACAAAGGGTTTTGGAAACACTTGTAAATAAGGGACAGATATTTAGAATATGCGGATTTAGTAATTTATGCTAGGTTTACATGGTCATCTAATTGCTGTAATCTTATACATATATACAGGGAACAATTTTGTTATGAAACAGATAAAATTATTGTTACTATTTTTAAAATATCTGCTCTGGAAGAACTAGATTTTTCCATACATTTTAGAACAATTTAGATAGACTACCTTCTTGTGCATCCTCAATTCCTTTGCACTATTAACTGCAAAATCTCTTACAAGTTCCTATCAATTCTGGTTTCATCTCTGCTGGGAAGCTTTCTTACAACCCTTTGCGGACAACTACTGGGATAATCTCTGGAATGCCCTTGATGGCCTAAGAACCCCATCCTGAACTACCAGACATAGGATTTATAGCCTTTCCTTATCCATTAATTTTTGGAGCTCAAGAGCAGAATAGTGCTAGAATGGCTCACTCGGGAACAGATTACAATAGTCCAATACTTTTGTTGTTTGGTTTTGGGTACTCTAGAACACTTCATTAATGCTCTCACTGTCATTAATATCACCAGCTAGTGGGAGACTCATTTTGGCTTTAGCTGTCTGTAGGTATCCAGGAATCAGGAGGTGGGAGCAATATCGGGAGTTACACAATTACATTGCATAGGCAAAGATCCCTACAACTCATTTTCTCTTTTCTTCTCTTCTTTTACACAAACTGACATCCTGAAGCAGTCGGGAAGTCTAGACTGCATCTCTTGCCAGAAAGTACAATAGATGGAAACTGACTTTGGCCCCAGCCACCCAGCTGATTGTCTGTGGTTCATCAAGCTGAAGCCATGCCCATCATCTTTGTCTCCTTAAATTGTGTTTGAATGAAGTTCACATACAATGAAATACACAGATTTTAAGTATAATTCAGATAATTTTGACAAATATACATATCTTTATATTAAATACCCTAACCTACCCTAAGAAGCTTTTTTATGTTTTCTTCTGAAATTTCTATTTTCTATTTTAAATATAAGCTTTGATATTCAGGACTTTTACCCTTTTTAAATTAATTTTTGTATATAGTGTGATAAAGATATAAAATTCATTATTTTTCATATCCTTAACTAATTTGTTTTATTTTTTTCTCCATTGGCTATTAATGAGATCTTATTAAAAGCTAACTGACCAACTAAATATGGTTCTTTTTTTATTTCATCTCTAATCTCTTCCGTTAATCTCACTGTCTTTCCATAGGCTAAAACAATAGAATCTTTATTAATAAAATTTGATACAAAGAAATTCAGTAACATGAGTCTTCCATCTTTTTCTTTTTCTTTTTGTTTGGTTTTAGGTTGGTTTTTGTTTTCTCATATTGGTATAAGTTTTGCATAAATCTTTGGGATTTCTATGAAAGATTTTACTGAACTTTTACATTTCTACCAAAACAAAAGTTCTGTTGAAATTTTGATTAGAATTTTTTGTAGTATATGGATTGATTCAGGGAAAATTCAAATCTAAGCAATATTAATTCTGAATCTATGACTATATCTGTCTATGATTATATGATTACATATATTTTCTATCTATCCATTCATTTAGTTCTTCTTTAATTTCCTTTGACATTGTTTTGGAATTTATCATGGAGTGGTTTTACAGATCTGTTCTTGGATTTAGTCCTAAGAACAATATATTTTTACATTATAATGAATGGTATTTTTTCTAAATTCATTTCTGAATTATTTCACGATGATATACAAAACTATAATAGATTTTAAAGAAAATTTTGCAGTTTTCTTATGATATAATTGGCATACAACATTGTATAAGTTTAAAGGGTACAACATAACAACACAATAATTTGATATATGTATATACTGTAAAATGATTACTACAATGTCTGTACCTCTAACCAACTTCTCCCGATTATCCACCCCCTCTCCCTGCCTCTGGCCATCACAAATCTAATCCCTGTTCCTCTGGGCTTGTTTGTTTGTTTGTTTGTTTAGATTCCACATAAGTAAGGTTGCACAGCATTTTTCTTTCTCCGTCTCACTTATTTCACTTAGCATATGCCCTCAACGTCTGTCTATGTTATTAAAAATGGCAGGATTTACTTCTTTGTTTTGGCTAAATAGGATTCCATTGTGTATATGCACCAAATTTTCAATATCCATTCATCCAGGGATAGACACATAAGTTGTTTTCCTGTCTTGACTATTGTAAATAATGCTGCAATGAACATGGGTTTGCAGATATCCCCTGGAGATAATTTGCTTCCTTTAGCTATACACACCGAAATAGAATTGCTGACTCATATGGTAGGTTATTTTTAATTTTTGAGGAACCTTCATACTGCTTTCCATAATGGCGGCCTCAATTTACATTCCTACTAGTACAGGACGTAATTTCTGTTTTTCTACATTCCCAATAACATTTGTTCTCTAGTCTTTTTGATGATAGTCATTCCAAGAAATCTCACTGTGGTTTTGATTTGCATTTCTCTAATACTTGCTGATGTTGAGGACATTTGCATGTACTGTTGGTCATTTGAATAGCAGTTAACTGATGTACATAATACCGGTAGAGGAGTGAATGCTTCCTCCCATAAAAGCCCTGACACTGAAGGGCCAGGATATCTTTCCAGAGTCTAATGTCTGGTCCTGACAAATCCTTGTGTACTGCCTAAAATGTTGAAGCACTGCACTTACTTCTGCCACCTCCTACGTTTTTTTCCTAATGAACTCTGATCCGGCAAGCCTTCTACGTGGGCGGCTTGGTCACTCTTGTCATTTGCCTGAGAAGAACTTTGGTTCTTATACTAGAATGTCCTTCTATTGCATTATCGGAATGTTAAAGAAAAATTATGTATATTTAGATAAATGTTTTACCTCCCCTGTACCCAGTCTTACCTAATATTGATGGTACATGCTAGAATATATGGCCTTATAAATATAGTACAGAGAAGTAGAGTGCAATATAATATTTCAAATAGTCAAAATAACACTCACCCTTACAGAAAAAAAGCAAAGCATCCAGTAATATTCACATGGCACCTATTTTATAACTCAAGTGAATCCCTGAGGGACTCATGGCCATTGTTTAATAAAAGAAAGTGTTTTAAACATAATTTCTCTTTCTGTGAGTACCTGGAAGTCTATGCACCACATTTATGTCTTTTATGCTGTTGAGTGTGATTTCATCACATTTTGAAATAATATCTATCTTGAACATGGAATCCAATTTTTACTTCTAATGGCCACTTTTGCTTAGCAAGTAAATCATTACACTTATTTAAGGGAAAGTATTATTTCATATTCCTTTTCTCACAACATAATGCTTGATAGATACTAAAATGTCAAGAGTATTACAAAACTACCTTATACTTGTTTCACTTCTACAGTTAGCTATTCACCTAATGATGATTATATTACTCATAAAAACCCTCCATGATTCTATATAAACTGTAAAGTGTATAGTAACATAGGAAGCTTTAGCTCTTGCAATGCAGGTTTATTCTGTGCCTGTGGATAAACACGAAACTCACCTACACCAAGAACTGTGATTTAATTAGTCTTAGAGGCTCATTATGCTTTTAGTATAAAATGCCTCTGCATCATAAAATGTAATAAAGTTGTAATAACAACAGTCATTTTTATTGTTTTCTTATCTAAACATGTTTCTTGTTGTTAGACAATATCAACATTTAGGCCTTCACTGATGTGGCTCAGTAGATTGAGCACCAGCCTGCAAACCAAAAGGTCACTGGTTTGATTCCCAGTGAGGGCACATGCCTGGGTTGCAGTCCAGGTCCCCAGTAGGGGGTGTGCGAGAGGCAACCACACACTGATGTTTCTCTCCTTCTCTTTCTCTTTCTCTTCCCCTCTCTCTAAAATTAAATAAATAAAGAAAAAAATAATAAAAAATCTTTAAAAATTAGTATGTACAGACAGTAGTAGAAAACAAAGTGTAAGTTTTAGAAAAACTATAATTAATATGGGGCAAGTAAATGTGCTAGTTAAAAAAAACAACATCTGAATGCTTATTATTTCAATAGATCCTATATGAAAATATTCTCATGTATAAGAATTTAGAAAGTGAGAGTAAAATTTAACAATGAAAGAAAAATATTTTTAAATTTGTTATATTCATGTAAATAAAGCAGTGAAAAATATATACACTTTTAGAAAATTGGAAAGGAATTTTGATCACATACTTTTAAGAATTTTGTTCAAAGAAGCACCTAATTTATTTACCCAAAATACCAGTTTTTTTAAAAAAAGATGAAATGTATCTATATTGAGATTATATCTCAGTAAATGACTATATCTTTAAATTTTCCAAGTCTATGTATTTGTAAATATATATATATATATTGTGTGTGTGTATGTGTGTGTGTGTGTGTGTGTATTAGAAAACCAATGCATCAAGACAAAAAAACATTGGTTTCTTTTTTAGGATCCAAGATAAAATTGTATAATTTTATAATTAATTTTATAATGGTGTAATTTTATAATTAATTTTATAATTAATGTTTAGCAGTTATGCCATGTCTTTAGAAACATATTTAATTAATTAATTATTGATATTTAATGTATACTAAGCACTTATGATATATTAATCACTGTTTAAGTCCTGTAGAGTTTCATACCTAATTTACACGTCATAAACATCCTTAAACTTATGCATCGTTTACCAGATTTGCTGATTTGGAAAGTGGGATTCAGGCTGGTTAAGTCCATAGTGCAGAGCAAGTGGACAATCTAGTTCCAGTCAAGGTTTCTGGACCTCAGGCCCTCTAATGGAGAAAGAGAGGTATGTAACAAGTTACCTTGTAGATACCTACAGACATGTGGCTGTCATCTAAGTCACTGATGGAGAAAAAAATTTCAATCTGCCTCTCCAGGTTCTTCTGGCTGGTCTAAGAATTAAATTCACAGGAAACAGATTAACAGAAGAAAATCAAATTTAATTTTGTATATACAGAGGTCCCCAAAATATGGCACCTAAGAAGTGACCAAAGCAGGCTGTTTATATCCTTTCAGACAAGACAAAACAAAACAAAAAATAAATTTGTGTTTGTGAAGAGCTGACAAAAAAACCCCTTAGACTTGGGTACCGATTAGTGACGAAACTAAGCAGAGTTTGTTTCCATAGCCTTCTAGGCCCTGACTTCCTCTTTCTGGTGAGAAGGACATGGGCCTCCTGGAGTAGGGAGGGTGCCTTTCACATGGGAGACTCATCTCTTGCTCTCAGGGGGACAAAGAGGAGGGCCAATGTCCTTCTTTCACTGACTGTTTTTCAAGTAACTTTAATTCAAATCAATATGCTATTTTGGCCTATTTTGGGCGACCCTCCCTTGTATCTCATTATAATCTGTGTCTAGAACAACAGAATTATTTGATCTAAGTTTAAATACTGATCTTTGGTATATAATTAAATGTTATTAATTCTCATTTTCCTCCTAAACTTCTTTAAAAAACACAAGCAAGCAAGAAATCCTTGAACACAGGCAAGCAAGAAAAACTAATCATGTGATACTTTGCTCTGGACACTAACCCTCATGAATTCAGTATTCTGTGAGAGAAAAGTTCTCCATTTTATCTGGGCAAGCTCTGAGCCTGCTGGTTTTCAATCCTCCTTTGTAAACTAAACTAGCTCTCTGAGATAATTACCCTTCTGCTGATAGTTTCCATGGACTGAGAAATTTCTAACCTAGACTTGTCCTAATAGAGTTGAGGCCATCTGTGTACTTCACTAGCATCCTGTATTGGTTTGCTTTTCCTGCCCTCCACCCCTCCATGTTGTTCTATGCTCATTGTGCAGGCCCCAAGGATGCCCAGTTCTGCAGGTTAGGCTGAAATCACTCTTCTTTCATATAGCACTCATGTGGAGGCCATATACAAGCTATTTTTCATCTTTTTTATAAAACCATTTGAAGACAGTATTTCTCTAAAACAGGAGGAAGAGCTGACCTAAAAAGTGTTAATTCAGAATATAATGACCTACTTGAAGATGGCTACATGTCATTCATGGGCATATCAAATTTACAGCCTAAATTTTTCTATAGAGGCTTCAATGGGGTTAGCTAGTTTAGGATATGTGCTTGTATGAATGTATGCATTTCCCACGTTTCTTAGACATCAAAAATCACCTAGACTCATAGAATCAAGTATTTGGTACTCTCTAAACAGGAAAACCCTTTGCTTTTATCTGCTCCCTCCCAGTCTCATGGTGATTAATTTTAAATTAATGAAAAAACTACAATTTACTGCTCAGCTTTTATGATTCCCGAACTCTAAAGCACATATACATATGACCAAAGGCTTTTTTGATCATGACCTTTCTGGAAGCAAAGCTGGTATTTAATTAAAGAGTGGGTCCAAAAGCCTATGGGTTAAATTTGTACTTTTTCCTTTAGCACTGCTTTATAGATGATCTGATTTACAGGAAACATTTGTTCTCTTTTATTAATTAAATTATATTCAAATCACTCATAAAGCACTAAAGAGCCCTATGGTGAAATAATAAATACAATAAATAATCTAATATATCTGTTGAGTAGTTAAAAATTCAGTTTCACATGTAGTTTCATTAAATTGAAAGATACTTGCAAAATCATATTATTTTTGGCTTAATGGTAAACTGTTATATATTTTTGTTATATAAAATTTAGAGATGATAATACCAGTAGCCCGGTGGTAGATTCCCTGCCCCCGGGGCAAGGTGGCAATAGGAAGAAGCATTACACTGAGCATGTACAAGGCTAGCAAAAATAACTGGATAAGGGGAAAGCTCTCCTACCCCTTTCTGGTCCTTGATCAGGGGTCAGGATGAAGGGAAGGCAGACACATATGCCATAGATGTCAAAATGGCAGCGGGGGGGGTACTATACTGGAAACACCTATCAGTCCAGCTTGCAGAAAAGAAGGAATTGGTTGGGGGACTGGACCCTCCTGAAGTGCCATGGGACCTTGGGTTGAGAAAAAACACCTGGCCCAGCCCACAAAGGTAACTTATATAAACTTTGGGGAAGGAAGAGATGGGCTCTAGGCCCACCTTGTGAATGAAAATACTGGCTGGTGCCTTTGCAGGTCCTTATAGCCAATGGTGGCACTGGCAACACTTGTGGATTCTAGGAGGGAGCCTGAAGCTAGACAGCCACACATTTAGCCACCTCAGGCTCCAAAGGAAAGATAAGGATGTATCTGGATTTCTGGTCACTGTCTTGGGTTTTGGTTTTGCTGGGAATGGCTTGGTTTTGTCTATGTTTTGTGGAAAATGTGAGCCCAATGAGCCCGGATATGGGAGTCCCTCATCCTTCTGAATTACACAGCATTTGAATAAAGACCTCTTTCCTTTCTCACCAACCTCTGCCTCTGGAATTTGCCTATTGGTGGCAGTGGGTAGCTGAACCCCACTTTGGTTTGGTAATGATAACATATACTACCTCCAGAACTTTTTAAAAATATCAAATAATAAAAAAGTATACTCTTAATCTAAAAATCTCTTCCTTTTTATATTTTTGCATTTGTGAAAGATTTATTTACCTTTTTTGAAAACTTCAAATCAAATTAGATATTTCTATTTCCTTAAATCCAGCTTGTCCTTGGTATGAGATAAAGATATCTTAGCATTAATTTTTTTACTTAATTTTTATCTGTTTTTACAAAGAATCCATATCCTATTTCCCGTGTTCATAGATTTTAGTATTCTCCAAAACAATATCTTCTTATTCTTCTATTTCTTTGTTTGTGTTATCATCCTCCCTTCATGGAATGGATTCTCCTTCTTTCCCAGAAGTCACATTTTTACTTTATTAATATGCAGCTGAAAAATTCACTTTTTCTTATTTGTTTTCTTGTTTCTTATCTCTAAAAGTCTTTACTCTCTCTTCTACTCTCTTTCTATAGATAGGATTTATCACACTATAACTTCTTACACATGCATTTGTCTATTCATTTACAATAGTATCTGGAAAATGTGACATTATACCACCAGCATCTGAAAACTTATGTTAAAAATACAGACTTAGGAGCCCTGTTCCAGAACTAACTAATCAAAAGGTGATGGTGGGTAGTAAGCGAATTGTAAATAACATTCAAATAATTCTTATGTACAATCAAAACTGAGAACCACTGTCCTAGATGGTGCCTATAGACAGAGAAAATAGTATTCAGGTTATAGAGGAAAAGCCTTACTCTTCCTGCTGTGTGTCTCTCCTTCTTGCACATTACGGACACACTCACAACACTTCTGATATCAAATGGGTTGGAAATGTCTGTGATACCAGCTGGATGCCTTATAAATTAACTTAATTCAGACATCATCGACCTGGAGATAGTCTCAGATCCCACAGGTAAAGGTCTCATTCCACAAGATTGCCCCACTTCCCATTTAGATGCCAAAAGAAAATTCATGCTGTTACCTGTTCTTCTGACTGACAGGCTACAGTTCCCAAGACCTCCTCTTAGGTTCGATAAACTTGCTAGAACAGCTAAGGGAACTCAGGAAAACAGTTTGCATACTGTTTCTGGATTCATAATGAACACAATATGATATAGAATATAAATAAACATCCAGATGAAAGAGATGCATAGGGTAAGCTGTGTGGGAAGAGCTTCCATGTTCTCCCTGCAAGATAAGGCTCTCCTAGCACCTCCACCTGTTCAGCAAACCAGAAACTTTCTGAACTCTTTTTGTAAGCTTTTTATGGATGTTTCATCATATAGGCATAATCGATCATCAACTCCAATCCAGCCCCTCTCTTTCTCTGGATGTTGGAGGGTGAATTGAAAATTCCACGCTTCTGATGATAGTTTCCTCTGTCTTATGATCAACCCCATTTAGAAGCACACCAAGAGCCCACCTCCTTAGAACAAAAGACACTCAGTAATCTCTAGTTAATACATGCATCTTTTTTGTGTGTGTGTGTGAAAATGCTTAAACTTGTTGTTCTACACATTGGTTCACTTTAGGAACACATAATGCCACTGATCCTGAAGACCCTGACAGAAATTGTCTTGGGACATTTCCTTCTGATCTCCCTTCTTTACTTTCTGATTTCCCACTTGCTAAAGAATGAAATTTGAGGCTTAATTTAGTTAAGGAAGTGTGTACAAAATTTGTATTGGGTATTGACCTTAAAAAATGTCTAAAGTAACTTAAATTGGAAAAAATAAATGGAATAGAGGAGGGATATCCCAAACAAAGACACACTGTGACAGAATCTTAAACAATAATCAGTATGATCAGATGGGGGAACCATGGTCTATTTCATAAATCAACACAAGGTTTATGTTGAAGTTTAGTGAGATACAATACAAAGATATGTGCAATGCCACATTATGTCAATTTTGAAACAGAATGTTATACATGGTATGGATGGAAAAAATACAGAGGGTGTGAATGGAGGTGGAAGTTATTGTTTGATGCAGGAGTGAAAAGGAAAGCTGATACTGCAAATGTTAAGTCACTTGTCTGAGGTCCTGTGATTACTTATGACTTTGGTGCTGCACACCCCTCCTCAGCCCTATTCCATGGACAAGAATAGGGATGTAGTAAAGAAACAGAGTCTCTATTAAACAGTCCAAATCTAAACATTTCTCCCAACATTAAAGATATTTTTTACATGTGAGATGGTCAATTCATTGACTTACAGTTTCCTCAGTAAAACAGAATCATGTTGTCCACTAAGGTTGCATTGTGATTAAATGAGTAATATTTCAAATCCCTTGTTCAGAGCCCAGCATATAAACAGGATTTCATGATGATGAGTTATCTCCCTTGTGACTTAGGTATTCTGGTAAGTTTTGTAATTATAATATCGTAAACTTTATCTTACACCTTTGGGTTTTCCACAAAATCATTAATGCATTCATTTCAGCCTAAGTAGGTGTATTAATATATAATTTGTGGTATCTTATTTTAATAGGATCCAGCAATACAAATATTTATGATAGTAGAGAAAGAAATAATTTATTGCAGTATGAGTGTCACTTTTGATAAAATTTGTATTACTCAACTCTGATATGAAATTAAACAACTTTAAGATTCTAAAAGTTCTTAAGGTAGGGTACACATTATTTACATTTGGATCTTTAGCATTTGACATATTTGTTGCTCAGGAAAATATTGAATGATTAGTCTTAATAGGCATGGATAAATCAGGAGTAGGAGAGAAAAATAAACTTAAAATTTAGAACAGTTAACTTCAAGTTACATTCATTATCCTTTCTGTTCATTTTTTAAGTCAATGAATGTAATATCATGTAACAATAAGATGGCAGATGATATATGAAAATGTATGGACATACAAGGTTCTGAGTTTGTTCAAAATATCTATTCCATTCAAGTAGAACGTGGTTCTTGAGAATTTTAAAACTCAGATTTTTTTTGATATGTGTGCTCTTCTGGCACTAAAGTGGACAAGAAGTTCTTATTTACCTACCACGTTAGTTGCTGCCTATGTTCGAAGGAAACATGTGTGGCCTAGTTCTGACAGTGGGATATCACCAGCTGATCAGGTTGGAGAAACTCAGGTTGGATTATTCAGGTACAGGATGGTCTTTTCTGCACCATATTAGTCAGCTGATCCTTGGCTGCAGATCACCCTTTCCCAGTTACTCTGTACTTCTCTGGCAGGTTAACAAAAAACATCAAAAGAGCATACACTGATCTCAATTCCTTTTCCAAGATGCTTATTCAAAATTCATAGCAGGGACTCAATTTGAATCCATGGTATGAAAATACTTTTAGACCGTAAATCTTCATGTACCCAAAGTTACCAGCAATAGAAACATCTGATGCGGTGGTAGTGGCAGCAGCAGTTCCACAGGGCTCAAAGCCCTTTATCTTCAGGCCCTGAGGGGGGAGAGATAGATACTAACTTTGACATTAAAATGCTACTTTTTGTATGGTCACTGATGTCCACAGGTGGTCTGCTATTTGACCACTCAGTTCTTATGTGACATAAGTTTAGAGACACTAGTTGTAAGTGGATCCCGAAGGAAACACGTTTTAGATTTCGATCTTGAAAGTCAAAGGCCATATTTCAAACAGGTGCTTAGGTTAGCACCATGTTCTTTTCCAACCATTCAGAAGTATGAAATATACTTTCAAAAGTAATTTCTTGGTGCCAGGCTGTTGGAAATCCAGATACATACACATGATCTCCATATTTGCATGTCTTACAAAAACCCAAAATTTAATTTGTCCGAAACTGAGTTCTAGTCTCTAAAGTCAACATTGTGTCTGCCCCTCTATCCCTGTTTGTCATTTCAGGAGGTGGCTTCTCTATGCATACTGTTTTTAAAGTCCAACGCCTGGATGTTGCAGATGGATGAGGAAAAGGATTGATCAGAAATGAATACAAGTTGATCACTAAATTTTGTCAGTTTTATCTGCAATACATATCTCTGTTATTTGATCCTTCTCCATTTCTTTTGCTCTCTTCTTTAAAAGCCATAATTCTCATGTGGACTGTGCAAGGCTTTCTTGCTAATCTCTCTCTATAATTTGTATTTTTCCACAAGATGATCACCATCCCCAATCTATTTTTTCATATCGATATTTTCAAAATCTAAACTCATTATGCTACATGTATAGTGAGGTTCTTTTAACTAGATCCTATTGCTCTTATATGAAGATCCAAATCCTTAACTAAGCATGGGAGAAATAAAAAGAGAACGGTAGGAAATGAGGAAGGAAAGAAGAAAGAAGGGAGGGAGGGAACAAGGAAGGGAGAGTGAGCCTATGTGATTTTGGCTTTAGTGACTTGGATCCCATTCTGTCTATCTCACTTGTGCTCATTATATTTAAGCTACATTAATTTTATCTAATTTCTCCCAGGCTTTCAACTGCATTGTTTTCTAGATTTGGAATGCTCTTTATTACTCTTCCCTTCAATTGGATTACTTTTATATCCTGAGAATATTTAGTTTCCTTAGAAAGGACCACTTGCTTTGCTAAATTATAACCCCTTTATATAATGTCAAAGTACTGTGTATACTTATCACAACTATTTAAGTCAAATGCATAATTATCTGCTTAAGCTCCCCCCCACACACAATATTATAAACTGTATGAGGACAAAGACAAAGTATGTTTATCATTCTTTCCAACAAATTTTTACTGATGCCTCGCATATAGGTGGCTTTGAATAAATATGATGATTGTTTTACTTAGAACTACATTTTAAAATAACGGTGGTAAGTGGCAGGGGAGAGAAATAGAGGCCCAAGCTTATTTTTCTATCTACAAGCAAAGAGATAAATGGATATAAAACACTGGGATACTTTTCTACCCAGCAAACTTCCCCAAACTATTACTATAGAACAATTTGATACACCACAGCCTACACTCCATTAAGCAATGAGTATTCCTGAAAGAAAAATTTAAATACCAAAATAATATGCAACATATTATAGTTTATAACAGTGTTTCTGAAACCATGATCCCTTTAGTACCTGAATTAGGATCACCTACAGTGCTTGATAAAATACAGATGTCTGTGTCCCACCACAGATACACTTTATAGGACTGTCAAGTAGAGGGGAGCAGACACATTTCTGATAGGACGTATCACTGATGATTGTTATGTTTGCAATGCTGGAGAAAGGAGCAATTGTCTGCAACTGTTGAGAACTGACCAATTAGGAAATATCTATGTAGCTAACACATTATAAATAACTATTAGTTAATGAATCATTGAATACCCAAGCCCTGTCACTATTTACCCCACAAAAGAATAAAAATAACATGCACTGATTTTTGAAAAAGACAGTTACTGAAGCTCCTTTAGAATGCCATCTTGCCATAAGTGGGAATGCTGAGATAGAACATAGACTATAAAATATTGATGGATTATTGACCAGAGGTGGCAAAGGAAGGTAACAGCAAATCATCTGAAAGCACACAGGAGCTCCCTGTCTCCACGCCCTGGAAAAGAGCTTCGATACCAACAACATTAATGAGAAATTACCCACTGTAGTGCCTTTTCCTTTTTACTGTATCAGAAGTATATTTATTTCAGTTTCAGAGACAAGAGGCAGTTTTATTTTCCTCTCGTAATTATATTTTCTAGAAAGCAATGAAAGTACACTTCAGCAACATGATTGTAAATGCAGGCGCCGCCTCTTTTTCAAAGTTCTCAGCGGCCACTTAGCGTTTATAAAAGATTTACATCAGTACTGTTTTTGCTAACTGAGAGAAATCTGAAAAGGGCTTTTCACTTTTATGAAAAAAAGCCCAAATGCGAAAATAGCTTCAGCGTTTGTTTTGCAACGAACTGTCCCGGAGGCAGAGCACACCCTGAGCAGTGGGCGTGGCCCTGCCAAGCTCCTTCGGACCATACGCTCAGCACCAAGCTGCTGTAACTTTGAGCGGTGCCTGTGAGCATCTGTGCTTTATCTCAGTGTGTTTGGTGCATCAGTTATCAAGATGTGTTCTGCGTCAGAAAATCATAAAAGTTTGTGAGGGTAGGTTTAGTGAAACGGTGTTATTAAGTGTATTTTATATGATTTAGTAGTTGTTTTGGGGCTTGAGAACAGTAAAAATAATTACCATATACATTAATACTAATGACTTATTCTCTTTAAGTCATTCCAGCTTAGGAAAAGTTCCATAGGAACACTCTTCTTTTGGTCTGTTAGGGAAACTGTTGCTGAACGGAGATCCTACTGCCTGCCGCAGCAAAGCCAAGCTCATGAGGCAGGGGCTGGTGAGAAAGAAACACGTTTATTCAAGTGCCAGCTGCCTGAGAAAATGGGGGATTCTTGACTCAAACCTCATCTCTAGCTCTTAGTGCAGACAGAGGCTTTTATAAGGAGGGAGAAGGAAAGCAGAACAAAGGGATCAGGGAAGGAGGTGAGAGTTCTCCATTGAGGGGACTATGTGCAAGCAAACACATGTATTCAGATGACTGGTTGAGGGTCAGCAAATCTGGAGCTGAAACATCCAAAGTTCAGAGTCTGTTTCCCCTGAAGTCAGCTCCTAGAATTATCAAGCAAACAGGCTGCTTCTCTGTGGTTTCACCTCACCCAGAGTCAGAACCCACAGAAACAATGTCAAAAGAATGGTGGGGTGGGCTCCCCACTATTACAAAATCTGTATAGATCTTGTATCATTAGTGAAACGGTGTTATTAAGTGTATTTTATATGTTTTAGTAGTTGTTCTCACCATGCTGTGAGATGTCACGGACTTTAGTTGGGAAGATAGTCCAACCATTGAGCTGTTTGGGAGTTCACTTACTTTGAGTCTGAATTCTAAGTCATTAAAAAGTTTTACCTGTGTAAATATTGTTCATTACAGAAAGCAGTGTTGATAAAACTTAAACATTTCATCCTAGACTCCAGCTAGCATTCAGTAGCTGAGTCTTACTAGAGAAAATTACAATGCAATAAAATTGCTGGCATAACAAATGAATGGTTTCTAATTTAAAGAAGAACCTTAGACTGCTCAGCAATTTATTTTCATGGCATTATACCTCAAAAAATTTTCCCCCCAAAACAAAAAAGATGAATGTTTATGCCCACAGTACTTCTCTACACAAAACTCTTTTATCTACTTTCTAATGAATTTTTCTTTCAAGATCAAACTCAAATATTATTCAATGAAATTTGTCTTGACTCTACCACTCTTCTCTCTCCCTTGAAATCAGTTAGTTGAACATTTTTTTGCTTGTGGTATAATTTATTCTACTATTTAGTTTGTAACTTGAAATCTTTAAATAAGAGCATACAAATTTTTCTCACTAGTCTTTGAACATCAGAAACATTGTATGAGTCATATTTCTGTCTCCATGGCCTTATGTTGCAAAACTCAGAAGGTTCATTGTCTGGCTCCACACTTGCTATAACAGGAATTAAGTAAATGTTGATATAAAATACATAAAATATTCAATATAAGTGCACCAAGGCAAGTTTAAGTAATTTTACAATTGTAAAAAAAAATAAATAAATTGAGTGTGATTAAATAAACAGGGAGACAAGTTAGGTACCTAACTATGTTGATATCTTAGACTCTCCCATCTTCAATAACTTCTGATTGAAAACATTCTGGTACCTATGCTGATGTTTTAATGAAAGAATGCTACATTTTGCTTTTTTTAGGCAAATTTCTGTCATATTTCTGTATTGAGTATTAACTTAATTAAAAATGTATTATTTGGCAGATAATCATATCCTAAAGTTCATTTAATAAAATAGTCTAAGATGCATGCCTGGGAAACACACGTTTTTTAAAAAACTTATTTACAGTAGAATTTGAAATAAAATGCAATAAAATATGAAACAAAATGTATAAAGTAAATTGTTTTCATTATAATTTGTTTTTTTTTTTCATTTTCTTCATTTTTATTGTTGATGCTGTAATAGATGACCTCATTTTCTTCCCCCTTGCCTGCATCCACCCAGCTCCTGTCCCCGCTTCCCTCCGGCCATCACTGCACTGTGGTCTGTGTCTATGGGTTATGCATATATGTTCTTTGACTAATCCCTTCACCTTCTTTCATCTTCTATCCCCCATCCCCTCTGACAGCTGTCAGTCTGTTCAATGCATTATCACAATTTGAATTTTTTAAAAAATCCTCACCCTAGGTTGTGTCTCGTGTCCATTGATTTTAGAGAGAGAGGGAGGGAGAGAGAGAGACATCAATTGATTGCCTCCCATACGCTCCCGAGTAGGTGATTGAACCTGAAACCTAGGTATGTGCCCTGAGCAGGAATAAATCCTGCAACACTTTGGAATATGGAATGACTCTCCAACCAACTGAATCCACCTCATCAGGGCAAATTTGTTTTTAATATGGCTCTCTGAGGATTTAGTTGTGAAAATAATGAAATTGTAACAATACCTTGTTTTTAAAATCTCAGCAGAAAATATAGGTCTAAGATTTGTAGCAGGATATACAGTGTTTAAAGAACCAAAATTTTTCGGACTCAGACACAGACAGACAATTGATGGGTGGCAGAGGGGAGGGGCTTTAGGGGAATAGGTAAAAGATGGGGGTGGGTTTGGGGAATGAGTGAAAAAGGTGAAGAGTTTAAGAAATACAAATTGGTAGTTACAGAATAGTCACAACATAGGGAATGTAGTCAGTAATATTATAGTAACTGTATGTGGTGTCACATGGGAACTAGGTTTATCAGGTGATCACTTAGAAAGTTATGTAATGTCTGATCACTGGGTTGTATGCCTGACACTAACATAACACTGTATGTCAACTGTAATTGAAAAATGAAAATAATATTCTAAAAAAGATGGAAATGCCCAATATCTAGAATATTTCTTTAATATACATGTCATACCCCCTTCTTTCTTGCCAGGTGAATGTAACAAACTTCTGTGAGCTAAAGATCAAATACAAAAGGAGCGTTCTTTTCCCCAGGCCTGTGTGTGTGAGAGGAGTGCGGGTTCCAGCTGGTGACCTGTAGAATGGCCCAGACACGTCTGTCTCCATGATGGCTACACTCCGAGTGAACTCCGTAATTCTTCACAAAATGATTTGATTTTCTTGAATTGAAAAATGCTGGGGCTTTTATTAAGATACAAATGCATGTAGGTTATATCCATTTTTATCCCTTATTATTACCCTAGATCTTTGATATTTTTCTTTGCCTTTCTTAGGATTATTTCAAGACAAAACTCATATTCAGTTCTTTAGTATCATGGTGTTCTTCCTCTGATAAAAAATCCAAATGCTATCTAAGTTGAGCTTCCTGAGATAGGGAATTCTCTTTTCTATCATGAGTCAGTGTGAGTTTTAACATTGCAGACATAGTGGCATTCCTACAGGTAAACATTACAGGGTGAAAGAATAAAAATTTAGACACAAAAATGTCAGGGGAAAGAACTCTATGAGCAGGAGCACAGCCACAGTAGAGTCAGCTGCATAGGACAAAAGGGAAAAATATTTTGATTTGATTCGTGTATAGAGGGGAGCCAGAGGAGAGTGGCATAATCACAATATTTAGCAAAAACTGATTTGGGAACTCCTTTTCAAAACACTGATTTGGAGAGGGACTGAAAAAGGGAATTTGTATGTTTGAAGATTTGATCAAGGTCTGGATTACTTTGTGTAATGTTAGAAAATAAAAATTGCCTTGACTTGAATTAGGGAGAAGGGTCCACAGTGCAAGTGGCATGCACGTAATCAGGTAATACAGCTTTACTGTCCTGGCCCTGTGCCCATCGCCCCGTGATTCTGCCTCCATGCTGAGTTGGAGGATAAGAAAACTATTGATGTCCACCTTTTTAATATATTAATAACTAAGGAATATAAAAAAGCATGAATTTTCTTGGAAGGAAATTTGGAAGAACATTTTCTAAGCACTAGGGAAAAGAAAACATTGTAGCATAACAGCCTTGGAAGTTATTCTAAAGGAATTTTGGACAGATTGATATAGATGTAAAACCGCTAAAGCACTCTAGGCAATTTTTTGGCTCTATTTTCGGTATCCACAGTAGAGAACAGAATGTATCACTACTCTTACAGGCTATATCCAATTTTCTGCCTCTCCATGTTATCTTTATCAATTTTTCATATCCATTCCCTTTATATAGGTGTTTTGTTTACCAATATAACCCAAGTATATAAAAACTTCTTGGAATATAGTAGTTGCTTTATAACTGTTGGATGCATTAAGATTTTTTAGTAATAACTTTTATATCAAAATTATATCTGCTAAAGTATACAGTATTTCTTGTATCTTGTCATCATGGAAAATCTTTGCTGACACTTAAACCCATCATAAAAGAAATTTCATGGTCCACTTTGTAAAACATGTGATTGTTTAACCACTGTGTGCACACTTGAATCTAACAAAAATAATTTTGAATGTAAACTGTAACTGAAAAATAAGAGTTTTTAAAAAATTATTCTAAATCCCATTTTAATCAATGAAGCAAAGGAGTTAATGAAAAGCAATTCAACTGTCTCTTAAGTTTATATATTTTATACTAGTAACATATATACTTTTATTTCACTAGGGATACATTATAGTGACATTAATGTTTAAGCAAGGGCCCTTGGTCTCTTAGCTGCCTTATTTCCTGGCTACCATAATGCACATCCTACTTTTTTAGTGAGTCATCTGAGTGTTCAGATCTTCCAGGTAGTTACCACCCTCAGTGAAGATGACTGAAAAAGATACCAATGTCCAGAATAAGCAATGAAACCATCAAGAGCAACCAAGGAAAATCAATACTCTCCTTTGTCATAAAATATTAAGAGACCTTCAGGGTCACAATATATATGAAAAAAAAAAAAGAAAGAAAGAAAAATAATAATATTAATGCCACAGGAAAAAATTCAGAAAATAAAATTACAATTCAAAAAATAACTAAAACCCTTTCTGTGCGAAAGTTCAATTTGCATAGTACATAACAAAATGGTCAATGGTGTGGTCAATGCTTTCATTTGACTCACCATGTGGTGTTTATATTCTAGTTCTCGGAGCAGATCTCTGTCTGACTTCCTGGACTAGGTAGATCACCTAGGTCTCATTTTCCCTCCCTTTTTTATTCCTACATTATTATCTTTTTATACTTGCGCTTTAAGTTATAGATTTATCTAGGTTTCGCTTTGGCAGTCTCAATAGATTGCATGTTGTATATTTATACAATTAGATTCTTTAACTTCTAACAGGCAATGTCCATATTGATGTTCAAACTTATTTTCTATGATTCAGTCAAGTCAACAAATTCAAATAATTCCATATTTATTGATGATCTACATACAATATAGAAAAATAATGTGATACTGACATTAGAAAATGTAGAGTCTAGTGTTTGATTTAGAAATAAATTATGAAAATGTTTGTAACATCTAATACATTAATATGGATAAGTTCAAGGTGTTATCAGATCACCTGGCAAAGCCCTTCTGAAACTCAAGGCATTATATAAAGCTTCACAGAAGAGGTAAGACTTAAAATTATTTCTGTGTAGTGATCAGATGTCAAGTTTAGGATGCATTTGGTGGAAACAGGAGGGCATAGTCATAAGAAGTAACTGGTAAGAGGTAGAAAAATTAGTGAAATGTGAAAATTAAGATAAATGCATTTAGATAAATTTCATGCCGGAGCATAAAATGTTTCTGAGATAGTGATGAAGTGAGAGGTTAGAACAAAACACTATAAGCTAAATCTAGAGAGGTAAGGAAGAAAAAAAGGTAACAGAAGGATTGCACAGAAGTTCAAGAGAACAGTTTGTCCTGAGAGCAATTGAGAGCCCATTAAATAACTTTTAAAAAGATAGGACATGGAGGGTTATCAATAGGGAAGTGGGATGGGGAGAGAGAGGGAAAAGGTACAGAGACTAAGTAGCATAAATGGTAGGTAGAAAACAGACAGGGTTGGGGGGTGGTTAACAATAGTATAGGAAACGTAGAAGCCAAAGAACTTATGTGTATGACCTATGGACAAGAACTAAAGGGGAGAAAGTGGGGGGGGGTCGGTATGCGGGGCAGAAGGGAATAAAGGGGGCGGGTAATGGGAAACTGTAATAGCTTAATCAGTAAAATATATTAAAAAAGATAATGGGAGTGAATTATCAATAAATTTAGAGAGAAATTATACATGAAGGAGGATTACCAGTTACGAGATTCTCTCCATGAATCAAGTGAGCGAGAACTTCAGACATCACAAAGACAATGGTACTGAGATGGACACAATGATGACAAGCAGACGTGAGAAACAGCAAAGAAGAAAAGTCACGGACCCTGATGGTGGGGTCAGAATGGGTGCAGGTGGGGGTGGCAGTGGGGACTGGAAGGAAATAGGGGAAGTCGGGAGTATTCAAGTTGGTGAAGCCATTCAACAAAGCGAAGAGAAGAGGGAAAAAGCTCTGTTTGGACTTGTTGAATTGAAACTGCCTCTTAGGCATCCAATCTGAGAGCCTTCCTAGATAGTTGATTACATGTTTGGAACTTGAGAGCAATCAAGGCTGTCAATGTAAATCTGGAAGACAGCAACACATACATGGTTATTTAGCATTTGAACACTGATGAACTTGCCCTGGGAAAAGGAATGAAAGAACAACAACAATATGTTTGTGAAAGACCCATAAAGAACACCAGCTTTTGTGGGACATAGAAAGAGAGTTGGGCTGAGGAGAGGGAGCCAGGGAGACAGAAAACTCCAGACTGTTCTTATCACAGAAGACACAAATGAAGTGGTAACATAATGAAAGTTATTAGCGGTCACCTAAGTCAGGAGTCCCCAACCCCCAGGACACAGACCGTACCAGTCTGTGGCCTGTGAGGAACTGGGCCGCACAGCGGGAGGTGAGCTGCTAGTGACCACTTGCCTTACTGCCTGAGTTCTGCCTCCTGTCCTCCCTACCACCTCTCCCTGCCTACCACCCATCTGTGGAAGTACTGTCTTCCACAAAACCAGTCCTGGTGGCAAAAAGGTTGGAAATCGCTGACTCAAGTAATGATAACTAAAAATTATCCATGGAAGACGTACAGTCCGAGTGACCATAACGTTGGGATTAAATGCCTACAGTAAAATGATAAGAAGAGAATTTACATTGAAATACAAAGCAGAGGGAATGGAGAAGGAGAGCTGGAAGGGGACAACTTCACCATCTCTCTCAAGTTACCACTGCACTGGCCAGCCGTTAATTGTACACATTCAATTAGCCATGCTCCTTTCCTTACTTGAAGTATTTAGTCCACATCTCTTTCCTTATTTACTCCATAGATATCCTGCAATAATTGATTAAATACATATATTCTTTAACCTTTCCATGACTTCTCTGATCATGCTACTACTTCTTTTTTGAACTGCTATGGAAATTTATCTCTTAATGTAGACACTGTGCACATATCAGTTTGAGTTTGTAGTTTTAACAGCAGATTGTCACTCTGCTTATTTGACAAAAAAAAGGTAAATTTATTGAAAGAATATAATTGAGAAGACTGGTATATCAGAATGAGGTAAAGGGGTTTTAAAAATAGAGATTTAAGTTGAAAAGGATTTCATGCAAAGTCTATCCTACAAAGATACCTCAAACTGTCTAACACTAGTGGTTACACTTCTACCACCAGGACCTCTGTTCCTGGACTATTTTCCTAGTAACTGCTCCACAGTTGCAGCTGGAAATGCCATCCTCACCACTAGGAAGTATCCTTTACTGTCCCTGTTTCTGTTGAGACACATCTCCAAATTTAGATTCCTGATACCCCTTCTCATCCCTGGCACCCCCATTGGTTGAGTTCAGATCCTATGACTAGATCCTAAGTTCTAGAGAGCTGAGTAACTGGTCTGGTGCATTCAGCTTTTGTATGGGGAAGCATGATCTGCCTCCCACTGAGTCACAGTATGTACATAAATTGTAGAAAATTTCCCAAAAGTAGGATAGGGGACCAAAACAGAAGGCACATGTATACAATATTTATCTTTTCCCCCCATAAGCGATTTGTTCCACTCAAGTAGATTATAAACCCTTTCAGTATATGAACCCCGTTTTATGTTCCTTATCTCCAATTTGACCCAGCATAATTCTTAGCATATGAGCACTTTATAAATTCTTACCATGGTTGATCACATCATCTTCACCTCTTCACTCCTTCATAATTTCATATCATTTGTCAGGTAGTTTTTCAGTTCCTCCCTTTAAGGGACAAAGCATATTTCTCTGACCCTTGACTTTGGATTTGCAATGCAGCTTATTTAGCCAACAGAATCTGGCTAAGATAATTGTGCAGCAACTTTATGCCTGGGCTTTACAAGGCCATGTCCATCTCCACTGGTGCCCTCGCCATTGCTGAGAGCAACAGGCGTGAACTAAACAATGGTCCCAGGTTAGGAAGGAGAACTAAAAAAAGAAGCTGCAGCACTGGCCAACTGGCTCAGCTGGTTGGAGCATCGTCCTACACACCAGGTCCCACAAAAATTTGCAGGGTCGATCCCCGATCAAGGCATGTATCTGGGTTACAGGTTTGATCCTGGGCCAGGGCACATAAAAGAGGCAACTGATTGATGCCTCTCTCACATCATTGTTTCTCTCTTTCTCTTCCTCTCTCTCTAAAAATCAATGAAACATATCCTCAGGTGAGGATTAAAATAAAAACAAAAAACAAGCAGCCACAGGGGAGCCCTACACCTATCATCTGATCCAAATGAGAGCTAAACAAATATTGTTGTTGTATGCTGTTGTTTTGGTTGAGTTTGTTATGCAGAGGTAACTAACTGATACACATATGTCGGAGACATGTTTTCCACATTAAAGACAACATAAAAATATCAATGTTCGGGTTTTTTAGACTTTACACTGAAATAAAAGAGAATAAATTCCTTGTATATATTGCCTATCAAAGCTTGTTTAAAAATCTTATTTTTATTGAATTTATTGGGGTGGCATTGGTTAATGAAATTATTTAAGTTTCAGGGCACAATTCTACTATAGATCATCTGTGCATAGTATTATGAGTTCACTACCTCAAGTCAAGTCACCTTCCTCAAAGCTTTTTTTTGATAATGGTATTTTACCTATATTGACCGCCTTGTTTAGATGGGTTTTTTTTGGGGGGAGGGATTAAAGGTTTTCTTCATTGTGTTACTTTAAGTGTATCAAGCTCAGTATTCCTGTCACATACTCAATGGTGAAGGTCTGAGCTCCAAGTTATCAAGCGGGTCAAATAAATGGGAGGAAAAAACTAAAATAGGTAGTACTTGAACTTCTGGCCTCTGAAGTCCAAACACAGATTATTGAACTAAATTACAAGGATCTTTTGCTTACTGTCTCATGAATAAAAATATATACCTCAGAGATTCCCTTGGGACAGCATACCATCAGACCTATTTTACAAAGTGACAGAGACCGATTTTTACAAGAAAAGCAGAGGCCTAAATTTAAATCATGTTCTTACTTTCCTTGTTCCTAAAGACTCACATGAGATATACTGATTCGGTTTTAGGCACATAGTAATTCTAAGCAAATAATCACTGTGTGTTTATTAATTTAATAACAAAAAAGGAGACAGAGAGAGGAAAAATCACATCAAGGTAAAGTGTACTAAAAATTACATTGAACAAAAAATTAGTAATAGAAAAAATATACATGTCAAGGATCAAAGTGAGTTCTGACACTGTTATACATATTCAGTCTGTTACATGGAGATAATGTGTTTTAAACTCTACATGATATATAATTGGAGCTGGAATAGTTATGTAATTAAGATGGCTTCTTGCTTTCCATTATAATCCCCACCCACTAGAGAGATGACAGATGGGTAATTTTAAGCTTTTAGCTGCAGAGAGGAAATGGGCTTATTGCTTCATCTGTCAGGTAAGCCACTTTGCAGTCATCTTCAACTTCATTAGAGCCTTCCTATCTTAGACAAAATACATTTCAATATGGAAAATAGGTTGTTTGGGGATATTTATGCTTTGCCTCTCTCACTGCTTCAGCTGTCCTATGTCAAATTTGTACTCAGAACTCTTCGACAAAGTCCATAATGGACTTCGTATTTGGCAGTATTTCCTGCAGCCATTAGAAACTAGATAATTAGGCCTGGAACTTCAGTCATCTCTCCATATCTAAACATTTTCTTTTCTTCCAGGCTGATCCTAAACAAAGTACAAATTAAAGTTTTCACCCTCTCCCTCCTTTCATTAAGTGACAATAAGCCTTCCCTTCTCCAATATCCTTCCCTTCACACACAGGTTGATTTTGCTACCAGTTTAAAACTAGCGCATTAGGCACTGAATACATTTATAATAGTGTGGTCCTATTTTTCAGAGATTGCCAAATTAACTCAAATTAAATTTAAAGCATAATTAACTATAAGATACCACATCTTAATTTTAATAGCCTTCACACTGAAAAGCGCTAAGAAAACAATGTGATTTTAAATATTGAGCCATACCATATAGATATGACAATTTTAAAAATTTATACAAAAATATTTAGATGGACCTAGGGGAGGGACACTCCCAAAACTACCATATGTCAACAAATCCACTTATTCAGTTAGCAAATTGAATAAATCATATGGAAAGTTCCAAGATAAGGTGTTTGTTTCTTTAAGAGGAATTAGTTATGGACTATGCTTATATCAGTTGCAATTATAGCAGTCCAGTCAAGTGAGAGAATCTTGACAAGAACAGTTTTATGTGTATCTAAATATGGTAAGGCAGTATGTAAAATGTCTCAGCAAATAGTCTTTATGAGAAATTTTCAGATGTGTTTGCTCTTTAATGTATGACACTTTTTAAATTTACTGGATGCTATTAAAATGATCTAGAGGTTATCTCAAGTATAGCATGAGATATCAAGTACTCCCTAAGTTTATTTTCAGACCAAAGATATATTATGCTTCTTAAGATAATCATGAAAGTAGGAAGACATCCATTAAGCTAAGACTTGTCCATTAATCTTTCAAATCCTGACCACCAAAAATGATAAAAACTACTTCTCAATTTTATAGATCTATTTTATAATCTCTATTTTTACATATATTTGCCTCCCAATTGATTAAACACAACTGCTTTCATATAAGAGGGTGTGTGAGTGTATGTGCTTGTGTGTAGAATTTCACCCAATCAACACTTTATCTCTAGCATTCATATTTTGGGATATGTAATAGACAATTGCTTTCTTTCCTGCAGGCAAAACACTGTATTTCCATTTAATTAACATCTAAACATTCCTTGATTTCATATTAGAAATATGCTGTTAGCTAAATGAATGGATGGATTTGCTTGCATCTAACATCACAATACACTGTAGATGAGTTCCCTTTTTGCAAAAGTCCCTAGAATTTCAAGGCCTTCATTCACATATATAAATGTAATAGTGCTATTTAAATAAAGAGTAAAAAATTCAATGGACCGATTGTCTTATTCCCTTTATTTATTTCATTCAAACAAGATAAAATATGAGTTTCCTAGTTTCAACTGCCATTGCATATAGCACCTTCAATTTAAAAACAGAATAGATACATCCAAGATTACTCTATCCAGCAGAGCTATCATTTAGAATGGAAGGGCAGATAAAGTGCTTAAAGTTAAAGCAGTTCAAGTTAAAGGAGTTCACCGTCACCAAACTCTTATTATATAAAATGTTAAAGGGATTTCTCTAAGAAATTGAAGAAGATTGAAAACTATGAACAGTAAAATGACAACAAACTCATGACTATCAACAACTGAACCTAAAAAAAAAAAAAAAGAAAAACAATGAAAACAATCTAAGCAAACAACAAGAACAGTAACAGAATCAGAGAAATGGACATCACATGGAGGGTTTTCACTGGGGAGACGGGGTGGAGGAATAGAGGGAAAAGATACAGGGAATAAGAGGCATAATTGGTAGGCATAAAATAAACAGGGAGAGGACAAGAATGGTATAGGAAGCAGAGAACTCAAAGAACTTATATGTACAACCCAGGGACATGAACTAAGTAAGGGGGGCAGAATTCTGGAGGGCTGGGGGATGCAGAATAGAGGGGGATAAAAGGAGAAAATTGGAAAAACTGTAATAGCATAATCAATAAAATATACTTAAAAATAAATAAAAACAACATAAGCCTACACAAAACCAAAGCTAGAGTTTTCACATTTTATTATAATATTACAAACCTATATTTTAAGTTTTCAGAGTTTTTAGTCTGTATTTAACATTATAAATATCATATATGAATAGATGTGCACCAGAAATGAAATATTCTCACTAAAAGAGACTTTTATGTTTGTTTTCTGTTGTACTCAGGTTGCTATGCTAATTTTAAACTTATTATTATATTATAATGTAAAATTGGCCAGTCTAATGTTTTTAAGAGATAGTAAACTCTTAGCCTAATTATTAATAAAGGAAAGTAAAAATAAAAAGCAGTGAGCAGCATATTTAACCATAAAACAGAGGAAATTGATTCTTCTTTCAAATGAATTAGAAAGTAGAGATGAAACCAGAAGCTTGATAGCATTTTCTTGATTTTAATTTGTAAAGTTTAATTTTGGTAATATTTGATCAAGAACCTTGTGAAATAATCATTAATATGAGGAGACAGAATACGTAAAAGGAGAACCCCCAATTATGTAACATTTATCTTAATTTTATTCTTAAAAAATACTACATTTTAAGATGTTTATTAGTTGTGAAATACAAATTTCTGATTATAAACAAAATCATTGTATCTCATTTGATATTTTATTTTTAGCATATATCATAGTACCTGGCATGAAATAAAAAGTTTAAAGTAGTATGGCATTAATTAAATTATAAATACATGTCAATATTTTAAAATTATTCTCTAATCTTCCACACTGAAAATAAAAGATAAATCAAAATAAAGTTTTCATGTGCTAAACTAGGAACAGACTCTACAAATCCCATAAGCATCAGAAGATAAAGATTAAATGCATCCTGGTTTGAATGTACCAAGAAAACAGAGTTGAGACCATATCAGGCCTTTCTGTCGGTTTAAAATAAGGTATAATAAAAAATGAAGGGAAGTAGTTTCAAAGAATCAAAATCTTTATTCCTTTGGAGGAAGAGTGCAAGAGGTATAGTAAAATGTAGAAAGAAAACTATAAATCCAGTCTATCTACCAACAATACCAAGTTTTAGAAGTAGCAGTGGTTCATGTAGAATAAAGAAAAGTTATATATATATATATATATATATATATATATACACACACACACACACACACACATATATATATATATATTTTCTGTAATTTTCTAGGGAGGGCACCACATTACTTTGTAACATAATTCCACACACTGGGGTTTTGCGATGTTGCCACTGCCTGGTAGATACAAAGTGACCAAATGAAGTAAACAGCAATTACCTTGGATGCAGAAAAATTTTCAAATGACCGGTACTTCCTCCACATTTCTACTAAAGAGGAAAAAATAAGTATAAAAATAAATGCATATATATTTAGATATGCACTCATATAAAATCAGGAAAGAGTAAAATTCAATACAATGGATTCTTATGCAAGAAAACTAAACAAAACACAGTTGTGAAATATAAGGGATATAGTCTGAAAATTAGCTAAATTAAAGCAAGAAAAGGTAAAAATAAATTTAAGAGAAAACAATGTCATTTTATAACTTAAAATCAACTAAACAACAGGAAATATCAGATTTGTGCTTTCCTTACTTCAAAAAATTTCATGGAGAAGGTTCAAAAGTATGATGTATTAAATAACAAAAGAGGATTACAGATCTTAAAGGCTAATCAATGAGGATGTCACAAGAAGTTCAGTCTGCCCATGACAAAGGATTTAATTTGGGATGAATCGATTCCACTGAAAATAACTATGAAATCTGCATAACATGAAAGCATGTCTGCTGAAGTAGGTTCAGAGAAATCAACAAAAGAAGTACCTTTTGGAGATTGCTATTGCAGAGAGAATGAGCTTGCAAGCAAGTGAACATAACCTTGCCGTAGAGTTTTTCCTGAGGTCATTTATCAACTCCAACTATGGTAAAATCTGTCTTGGGAGAATAGTGTAGTCACGCTGGGCTGAGAAAACAAGTTGAAAATCGGAGTAATCAATGTGGCCAGGCACTGGGGGAAAAGTCTGAGGAAAAAATAAAATCATAGGAGTGTTTACAAAAATCTTCATGCAATCCCCCTTTGAAATAATTATCTTCTACTAATTTCATTATATGCATAATAAATCCAGCATAAAGCAGATGCAGAGAGACTAAAGAGCTGAGTTTAGATTTTAGCAGATATTCACTGCTGAAGAGATAAGAAGTTGGAGTTCAATACCATTGTGGAGTGGTTGTGGTAAATACGCTAAGCTTTTAGTTGAGACTCTGAAGTAATTCAACTAGGAGTAAAGCAACACTGAAACATTAATAGACAAAAGCATAAAAATAAGCCTTTTACAGATTGAGATAATATGCTTGCATGCTATAGTCCTGACACAAGAAAATTTAACATATGCAGGAGATAGAAACAAAGTTTTTTGTTTTTTTTTTTACAAATTTAGCACATGATGTCTTATATCTAATTTAAAAAATATATATAAGGCATCTATTAAAAATTGATTAAAATCAAGATTTAAAAAATGGTTTTGTCCAATTTCTATGAGGATACCGAGTTTCAAGGAGGGAAAATAATATTTGAAAAATCCACACAATAGTAGTTATAGGATCTATGTTCAATATCAGGCAAAGTTGGATTTTTTAAAATTTGTAGATTCAACTTGGATGATAACACTATAGTCAAGTAAATACTGATGACAAGTAAATATCATCTTTTGTATTTTAAAACTTAAGCTGGCAATTATCTCTGAAAGTAGGAGTAGGTTTTATATGGTTAAAAAAATTCCAAAGGCCTAGCAAGTTTTGGCAATTTACTGATCCTGACCTGCAGAGTAAGTAGGTAGTGGCCTATTCCCTACTTATTTATCACATCTGATAGTTATTGTTCATGTCCCTTTTTCTCTGTATGTTATATTTGACACAAAAAAGTAAAATAATTATTTGAGGGATATCACGACGCTATTGGGTGGTCATTAAAGGTTTTATGGAGAGAATGATACAATATTTGCTTGGTGGAAGATTACTGTGGCTGCAGCACAAGGGATGGGTGGAAGGTAGTGGCAAATGGAAGTACACACTACTGCAATAACAGTTACATTCAACTTCCAGTAAGATTTAAAAGCAATAAAATGAATACAAATATAACAAACAAAATTTCATCTCTCCAACAAAAGGAAAAGACATAAACATGAAAGGAAAATAAATCATCACATTTTAAAGAAAAAGAACCTAAACAAACATACATGTACCTATGTACATTAAATGGCAGAATACATATTTCCAAATATTAGAAAGTTTAAAAATGCATAACTGATAGTCTTACCCAAATAATTATGAATAGGAGTCTAAACACAGCACAGAATAGAGTAAGATAGTCTAGACTAGGCTAGGGAATACATTATATTTATATAAGTATTTATAACTTCTATCTCCTTCTGCAATGTAAGTTCAGTGAAAATAAGTTGTTAATATTTATCATTGCATCATCAGTGTCTTAAACGATGTCTAGCACAAAACAGAAACTCACTAAACATATATTGAAAGGGAGGTAGAAAGGGAAAAAAATCCAAATGCATGCATTCATGTGTGCTAGTCGTGATAATAAGTAGTTCCTAAAAATGTAGAAGGTCTAAATAATGGTAAACAAAATATAAAACAAAAATCAAACAAAATAACATATCAAATTGTAAAATGTTGACAGTCTTATTTTTGTTGATTTTACTTTTTAACTTTTAGCTGATTTGAATTTACATAGTTAAATATTTTATTCCTTTATTGGATCAATTTCCCTTTAGAGGTTATGCTGAGAA
This sequence comes from Micronycteris hirsuta, assembly GCA_004026765.1. Taxonomy (NCBI): domain Eukaryota; kingdom Metazoa; phylum Chordata; class Mammalia; order Chiroptera; family Phyllostomidae; genus Micronycteris; species Micronycteris hirsuta. The sequence continues at coordinate 10,321 of PVJI01004148.1, read as the reverse complement.
ATATATTACTTGTCCCATATTTTATTCAGTTTTACTTATGCTTTTAAGTAGTTTATTCTCCAAAGATATTTTTATTATTTAAATTTTTGATTCTCTATATGGTTCTTCATTTATAAATTATTATTTCCATACAGAATACCATATTTGCTGTGTACAATATGCACCCATGTTTTTAGCCAAAACTTCCAGGAAAAAAAATTCAATTTAATTTTTAATTCAATTACAAAACCCATTATCATATTCCAGGGTATTATTTTGCATACAGATATCATTATTGTTTTATAGAGTTACATTTTTAATTCATAAGCATAAATTAAAAACATTTAGATAGATACAAAACTAGTACTACCCATGTATAAAGCTCATACTTATTTTTCCCTCAAAAATTTGAGCAAAAATGTGTGCATTATATTCAGTAAAATATAGTATTATTTAGCATGCTAAATATTTTTTAATTTAAAAAGGTACTTATTATATATATGTGTATATACATATTTAAAAGCACAAACATACACATGAAAGCACACCCATAAATTCTTAATTCCTACAATTCCAGCTCCTACTTTTTTGTATTTAAAAAATAAACTTACAAGAGAAAGAGCAGATAAATGCAGGTGAAAAAAATTAAAATAATTTTTATGAGAGTATATATTTGATATTTATTATTTCAAATAACAAAAAGATTGCAAAGTCTTTGTTGTGCAATTCAGTATAAATAGCACTTAAGTGTGGGAGGGGATACCAAATAGTTGAAAATTAAATGAAGTTGGAAAACATAAAATCAGATTGAGTAATAAGTAAAGGCACACCACTCCCTATATGTGATAGTCAAGTAATGTTTAGTAATATTTATTTAAGCTTTGGAAATTAATTTTTCTAATCTTTTATAAAATATTTTCTTCCCTTTTTTAAAGTTTCAATTACAATTTACTGTCAGGATTATTTAGTATAGGTTTCCCATGTACAATTTAGCGGTTAGACAATCATGTACTTTACATAGCATGCCCCTTGATATTTCTAGTTCCCCTTGATATTCCCCTCATATGCATCATACATAGTTATTGCAATATTATTTACTATATTCATTATGCTTATTTTACATCCGAGGCTATTTTGTAACTACCAATTTGTATTCCTTAATCTGATCACCTTACTCCCAGTCCACCAAATCCTGTCCCCTCTCATATTTTTTCATTTTATTTTTACTTTTTTAAAGATTTTATTTATTTATTTTCAGAGAGAGGAGAAGGGAGGGGAAAAGAGAGGGAGAAAAACATCGATGTGGGAGAGAAACATCTATTAGTTTTCTCTTCCTCGCCCCCAACTGAGGACCTGGCCCACAACCCAAGCATGTGCCAGGACAGGGAATTGAACCAGCAACCTTTCGGTTCACAGGCCAGTGCTCAATCCACTGAGCCACACCAACCAGAGCTTCATTTTGTTTTATATATCAGCTATGGTTCTCACTTAACATACGATCCTTGTTTTGACATGCAATTTTACTAAACTTAGGGAAACAAAAAACACAGCAAATCAGAACATCATACATGAGATTCTAATGCAAATTTTTATTCTTCACCTTTTAAAGAAAAACTAGTGAAAATCTTCTCTCAGATAGGAGAAGTCAGCAGTATGTTTATGAACCCGACTGATTCTTTTCCACTTTGTATAGCCCTAGGCCTGCCGACAACATTTTCCTATGCCTTGCTAGGCTGGGCTGGACAGTTGGTTCCTTGTTATATTTAGTTCCCACAACCCAGTGTGATTAATTTCTAATTTGAAGATTTCTTTATTTGCAATTTTATCAACTAGAGAAACAAAATGTTTCTTTACATCAATGTGTTGTATGTAATATTGTCTGCTCTGCAAAGTCCAGCCATTGTTAATAAAACAAGGACGGTTTGCATGACATCGTTGTAACCGGCAGCCACAAGAGTGGACTGGACTATGCATAAGTGAACAATGACAACTTCACTGTACTAGTTAGTGGGGGTGGTAGGCCTCATTAAGTGAGTACCTATACTGTGTGGCTGTCGCATTCAGAATGACTGAGTAAGTAGAGTAACAAATCTGCATCAAATTTTGCATTAAGCTGGAACATTCCTTTGCAGAAACTATTAGGGTTATTCAGAAGGCTGCAGCTATGGGCAGCTGGAGATTGGAAGGCTCATCAAGACAATGTGCCTGCTCATGCATCGCATCTTGTGCAGTGTTTTTTAGTAAAACATCAAATCACCCAGGTGACTCAGTCCCCCTCTAGCTCAGATTTGGCACCCTGAAACTTCTGGACTTCTAGCTCTTCCCAAAACTAAAATCACCTTTGAAAGGGAAGTGATTTCAGAGGATTCATGAGATTCAGGAAAATACGATGCGGCAGCTGATGGCGATTGGGAGAACTATGTGAGGTACCAAGGTACCAAGGTACTACTTTGAAACGGATTGAGGCATCATTATGCTAGGTCCAATTTTTCTTGTATCTTCTTCACTGAACGTCTCTTTTTCATAGTGCATGGATGGATACTTTTATGGACAGCCCTTGTAAACTCTTTGTATGGCTTCTGTGTATGCTTGGTAGTGCAGTTGTTCTTTTACCTTTTTTATTTGAGGTCTCCACTGAGAAGAGATTTCTACACCTGAATGGAAACATACTCAATATGATACCACTAGAAGAGTTTCTCAATCCCATCACCAGGCTCTCTTCTCTCCTCCATTTTCAGAGTAGCTCAGGTTTTTTCCTGTCGACATTCATTCAAATGTTCAGAATAGCTTCTGTAGGCTGTGCCAGCTTTAATCCTGGCCTCACCCTTCATTTGCTCATGTTATGTGGGGAAAACTGTTTAATATCTGTGACTTAGTTTTCTCATCTCTAAAATAGGAATAATACTTACCTTACAAATTTGTGTTAGGTAGAATATGAATGAACGCCTGTGAGTTCTTTACAAGTATTCATTCATATTAAGGTATCATTGGCCATTTCTTGTACATGTCTATATAGCTAAATGGTCAACCTAGGTAATTATTGACATTAAAAATATAATTAAAATATAAAGAGATGTGATACTTACTGAAGTTGTTATTATAGTTTAAATATGATTTAATATATAACCCTTACAGAAATTGCATATATCTTATTTAGGTATGTGTCTGCCTTGTGGAAGAGAAAAACTAATTTTTTGTTTGTTTGTTTTACCCTTCTAAATTCTTCTGGCTAGTTCAATATCAAATTGATATGAGACAGATTACAAGGAGAAAATAACCAATTTCTTTATGCATGTTCTGTAAGGTTTTGGGGCCCACCACCCAGTTGGGCGGTTGTGGTTTGTTTGTCATTCAGACTAGGGAGAGGGAGGCAAGTGTCAGAGACTTCAAAGGGCAAGTAGGCATTCACAGGCTGTAAGAAAGAGACAACATTTTGTGAACAAATTACTGCTCTACTGAGCCACCAGAAACAATGACAGAGGGCCCCGTCTGCCACATTCAATTCACATGATGCTAAGATGATAGTTCCTTTCTTTTAAGCAGGTTGTTCTATTGAAATTCCTTTAAGCAGGAAAGACGGAGGTAAAAAGTTCTTCTTGAAGTTTCTGTTTCTTAAGAAACAACCAGCTTAAACTAATCAGTATCCTAAAAAGGCATATGTTGGGGTGGCAAACTCTGCTTCCCCTCAGCCTCACATTTGCTCAGGTACAATGGGATTAAACTTTCACTTTGTAATTTTACAGGGAAAAAAAGACTGTCACTTCATGAAATTTTATAAATGTCAAATTTCAAAACTTGTTACCAACTTGATCAGTTAAACTCCAAGATCGACACATTTTTAAACATTTGAGATACATATTGTGTAAATCAACTCAGGACAGGCAAAACGACAGTGCCTGTGGAAAGCACTGCCTGTCTTCCCTTGGTAATGAGACTGACTGATAAGTTTTCTAAGCTGTAAGTAACTAAACTTCAATAATGTGAACCCAAATCTGTAAATTATATTTTATGTGAAGCTGACTGGTAAGAAAATTTGATTTCATGCAAATATTTTGAAGTGGATTAGTTGATAGAGAAACCACATCTGAATACTAATAACATGCTTCTATATATACACAGTATGAAGACTCCCTCAATCCACAGGAAAGTGTCACTATTAATAAAGCAATGTCATGCTATACCTCCCCCATAGCTGGCCTATATTGACATGACAAATTATAATGGTAGAAATACAGAACTTTTCAGATATAAATAACCTTACTGTGTTATGAAATTTTTATCAGGAAGAGGTAACTAAAGAGAAGGAAGAAATCAACTGCAAAGAATATTATTGCCATCTATCGACAATGGAATTTGTGATAAAACATAAAATCCGGTTTCTTTCTATTATTTTGGATACCCTACTAAATAATAGCATATCAGTATGTAGAAAATTAATTCTGATTTAGATGGTATAGATTTAGGGATGATAAATGGATATTTATACCATCTCCTAAACATTTTAGAAGCTTTTTGGAATATATTTCTACAGTGATCCATTTCATAGTTTGAACATTTTGTAGCCTAATTGATGAAAGCCTTCAAAAAGGTTAACGTTTCTGGTTGAGTGTTTTAATGCTCACATCTCCAAAACTGACTATCATATTTCCTTTCTCAGAGTAGTTTTTAGGCAGAAAGTGATAGTTTCATATTTACTGAATCCCCAAAGTCATCTCTATTTTATAAGCTAAATGATTTAATTTTTATTAAATGCTATAAATATAAAATATGTGTATATGCCTCTGTGTTGTTGTGGCAGAGAAACGTTTCCCTTACTCCTTTAGTTCTCCTGGCTGGTTGAATAGTTTAAATGACATACTGCAGATTAATGGGAGAAAATGAAATTTTAATATGTGAGCATGGAAAATTCACATAAGCATGAAAATTCCAAAGACAGTGAGGCAGAATGAGGCATACTTGTCATTTTGGACTCAGTAGGGAGAGGAAAGCAATTCCTTGGTAGATAAGAGAGAGCATACACTTGCTACTTCTTTCAGGACTACCCATGAACAATGAGACACAAAATCTGTACCCACAGGGAACAGACTTTTGCTTGGATACTCCCTGTCTGCCACACTGAATTCATATGTGTTAAGGTGAATATGCTGAGGCGAATATGCCAAGGTTCCCTTGCTGAAGCAGGCTCTTCTATTCAAATCTCTTTAGAAGGTAAGGGGAGAGTTAAAAAAAAAATCATCTTGAGTTTGTTAGGCTTTAATTGTTTTTGGCTTGAGATCATCTATATGCCAGGGTGGCACATTCTGGGAAGACTCACTCCCAACTTCTACAGTGTACAGGTTAAATACTTCCACAAAAAGAATTTAAAAGCCAATAAAGGATCTTTCAGGGAATTCAGACTATTGCAATCTCATGTCAATCTACTTAATCTTGCAAAAATAATCTACTGTAGCTATGAGAAATGTTGGAAATATTCACTAAGCCTTCTTTCTTTGCATTGGCATGGTTTTCCTTCACCATTGCCAACAGCTCCAGTGTCTGATCATTCATTTTACTGACCCTTATTAATACATGAGTCATCATTTAAATAAACCCAAACATCTGCCTATAGAATGCATACATTCCAATAAACAAAGTTATAAAAAGGAAACCAAAGAGGGGCGGGTAGTGTGATAAATTAGCTTTAAACCTAAACTCTGACTTTCACTTGGTCTATCTGAGAACTTTAAAACCCTGGGCACAAAGCCTAGGCCATATTTTTTCGTCATGCTACAAAGAACCGAGCCAGAACATGATGCTCTAGGATCATTGCTTCCTCCAAATATGTATGTTTATGGTCAAGAAATAGCTGTATCCGATTTTTCAAACTCAGTACATATTTCCAGAATAAAAGAAACTAATTACATACACTGCATTATTTTAACAGAGCATCTGCTACCAAGAACCTTGGCTTGAAACTCTTTCACAGTACAAGTGTGTATTTCGCCTTCCTCTAATACTTCAATTAGAGAAGTGCCGGTTTCCTGTACATGGTGATGTGTCCCATTACACTGTTAAGGGAGCTGCAATTGTTAGCGTAGGTGGAGTGATAAGTAATCATGGAAACTGATGATGATTGTAAGCCATTCTAAACCTATTACAACAAAGCCATTTAAAGTAAACTCTAGCAATAAGATTAGATTCCTCTCAGACCTAGGTTAAGACCAAAGGCAAGGAAAGGCAATTGAAATTGTACCTATTTTGTAACTGGATGTGTATAAACTATAAACTACAGAAAGACTTTGCACCATGGTAGAAGGAATTTTCTTTTTCTGGATATATTTAAAAAATAATTCAATTACTATTTTTGTTTATTTGAAATTTTAGAAATTTTTATATTTGCTTCCAGCTTTAAATAAAATTAAATAAAAATATAAAAATATAGTTTTGTTTTTTTTTTTTTTTATGGTAGCTGATTTGATCTGTTTGAGAAGAAACACACAGATGTGTGTATGTCAGTAACTGTTTTTTTCCTGGGTGTAGAAAAAGCAGATTTTATGAGGCCTTCATCAAAAGAAAAAGAAATATATTGCCTTGTTCATCACATTAAATGTGCTCTATTCACAGAGTCAGTAGGTACATTTCCAGCTTCTGAGATTTCATGTATGCTTCAAGGTCCCATATGACTTCCAAACATCCTCCTTTTTGGTTGCCAAAATATCTTAAAAATAAGTAGATATTCTAATTGTGGATATATTATTCCAAATAGCAAAGGATATCACATTTTATTTTTCTGCATAAGGCTTTAAAACTTAGCAATGGTTGGAGTTAAAAAGAACAAGGCAAGTTATTATTTTTTTTACCTTATGGAGTTTAAAATTTAGTATGGGCAATTCTATAAGGATACATATGAATATACAACATGCAGTCTTAAAGATAGCATTCATCTGAGCACAAAACACATGCCAGACACTGTGTTGTGCATAAAAACATTTGATAAAGACTTCACAGAGGGGAAAAAATAAAGCTCAGAAATATTAAGTAACTTGATAAAAAATAAACAGCTATAAAAGAATGTTTCACCGCAAAGTGTCAGTTAATTTAAATTTCTACATTTTTAACTATTAGGTTCTTCTGTTTTTAAGACATTTCAAATGAAAAGCACGTTGCTAGGGTTACCGAAACCCTTAAAAATATATTATTTGCAACAAGTAGGGGTTGGAGGCAGATTCTTGAAGAAGATGACACTTACTCTACAGGGAGGCCAAGAAAAGCTGCAGATAATACAAGGTACAGTCCTAAACAGAAGGAGCTGGGTGAATGGTGGTACCGATTTCACATAAGGCATGGTGGCTTCAGAAAATTCAATGTCCAATCGTAGGCAATTTGAATTAGACAAATGACTGTAGTCATAGCCACATTTGTACAAATGGCATGGCCGCATTGTGGAAACTGAATACGTTGACTAGAAGATTAGACTTTATAATGTGGACAAGGAAAGTGTACCGAATATGTTTAATTCCAGTTAAAATTTCTTTTGGGAACATTAATTTGTCAGCGATATGTAAGACGGTGCTTAGAAGGCCTCATGAAATACTTAAGTCTAAATACTAAATACTAAAACCCCTCTGGATGGACAGGACTCATTAAGCGCCATTCAAATCATTAGCCAGATTAGTTGATCCATCCTTCCTAGGTCTCTAACAGTGAAAGGGGAGGAAAAGGAAGGTTGGAAGTGCTAAGAACTGGAATCAAGTAGATTTGAAAAACTTGGGCCCTATGAGAAAGTCAGCAAACCATTATGATACTTGGAGTTCCACTCTTTTTCCTGAGGTAGTAACACTCTCATCATGTCAAGAAACCTAACAGATGGAATCATAATGACCTATGACGCTAGTCAAGGATTTGATTGGTATTCTTTCAAGACACTCAAAGTTTTGGGTTGAACAAAGAGTAAAGAACGTTTATGTCTGTTGAATCAATTTCTTTAAAATTAAATAAAACAAACAACAAACAAACAAACGTACCTACTACTACTCTGCAGCTTGCTAGCCCTCAGTGTCTGTGTTCTTCCTCAAGAACCTGAGCACGCACTGTTGCCTGTGCATGGAACGCTCTGCTTGTAGGTGGTTCTCCTCCACTTGATCAGGGAGGGCACCCGGTAATTAGTCACACCCTATTGCCTGGCATATTACTTCTATTTTTATTTCTTTATAGACTGTCTTCCCTATAAATATCTAGAAATTAAATAACATATATATGGGGGTCATTCTGTGCCAGACATTGTTCTCAGCACTTCATTTAGAGTAACTCATTTAACCATATGAGAGGTTTAAAATTAGTCCCATATTATATGAAGGAACTAAGCCACAAGGAGATCATGTAATTTGCTGTAAATTGTAAAGCTAAAAATTATAAAGGAGTTGGGATTTGAATCCAGGGCAAGTGGCTTCAAAATCTGTGCTTCAACTGTCACATTTTGCTTCCTTGTATAAGTGGTATAAATACAGGGATTTGACCTATTTTATTTACTACTAGATTCCCCCTCATTAGAGCAGTGATTGGCACATAAGTGACAGCTATTGACAGAATGTGTGAGAGAACGAGAATGTTATCACACACCAGACAAAATGTAGAAGTAGATCACTTGTTTAAAAGTTTCATATTACACTGAGACATCAGAAGTGAATGGAAAAAGACTAAGTCTAAGACACTAATATATTCACAAGGGGCAAAGGGCTTCAATAATCGTTCTATGCAAAGAAAGTGGAAGATAAAACCATTACTGTGGGTAGCAGCTAGAAATGAGTGGCTGGAGGGAAAATAAAGCAAGGCCTCCACCATTACAATCAGGAGGCTGGAAAGAAAAGGAAGTTATGTCTCATCAATTCACTCAGCAGTCCTCAGCTTGGTCCGATAAGATCGCCAGGTGTTCCAAATATCACAAGCAAAGATAGCACATGAGGAAAGGAGTCCCTGAGACTCTGTATTGAAAAAGGGAACCTCTGTAACAATTTCACTAAGACCAAGAGCCTTTACTAACTGAGGAAGAAAGCCTTTATGGCTGTACATTATTCCCAAGATTTAGAAGGCGGCGGGGAGGGGGGGCGGCGGGGGAAGAGGGAGAACCCAGAAGCTGACTAAACTATGTAACCCTCAAACCCCAATAGTCCACAGATTCAGATTAGCTGAGCTGCCCACTTGTAGTCTTGTCTCAAGAGTATAGAACAAAGTTACTAACAAACTTACTAATAAACTTACTAACAACTTTATTTCCTCCACACGTGGGGCACTTAGACGTGCCAGGTACCTGCTTTTGCAGTTTTGCGCTCATGTGTTTCCTAAATATACATGCTATCTCATTCCCACTATACATGTTTGTCTCTCACATGAATGCGTGTGTTGTGAGCCAGACAAGAACCAAGGAACAAGCTCGAGGGAAAGGGGACCCCTGACTCAGGCCTCTCTCCCCGGTAACACCACCAGAATCTTGAAATACGTACATCTAATCTATTGATTTCTTTGATACACATATTTGATTGTTTAATTATTGTATATGGTTAAATCTGCTGTGATAGCTCATTTTAGGTATTCTTTTCATTTTTCAAAACCTCAGAAATAATATTCAGCCCTAAATAACATTTGATCAGGTATTTTTAGGAGTATCTGAGCAAGAGGACACCAAGAATATTTAAGGTCATGTTTATACTGCTCATGAGATGAATTTTTATTTGCATAGCTTACAAAATGATATTCATTCCTGGTCGGCTTTAGCCTTCTTACCATATAGATTTTTCAGCTAATGGTAGAGAACATAATATTTTCACCGAATTGTTTTTAAATATCAATACTTTCAAATAAAATTACATTAAATTTATTATATAACATATTTTCCATAAGATATAAATTATTTTCTGTATTTAAAGAATTCAGTCCAGCTGGTATAGCTCAGTGGATTGAGCGTACGCTGGGAACCAAAAGGTCCCGGTTCGATTCCCAGTCGGGGCACATGCGTGGGTTGCAGGCCAGGTCCCCAGTGAGGGCCATGTGAGAGGCAACCATACATTGCTCTTTCTCCCTCCCTTCCCCTCTCTCTAAAAATAAATAAATAAATTCTTCTAAAAAATAAATAAATAAAGGATTCATATGTTTGGAAAATTATCAAAGAAAATAGGCACATTAAATACTTTTGGTTAAATATTGTAAGAGTCCTTAGCTAAGACAATGACATGTTTAAGTTAAAAACAAAACAAAACAAAAAACCCTGTCATGTAGGAATCAATTTATTGAGCCTTATTTCAATTAAGTAAATTACTACTATCTGAGACCTGCTAAGCTCGCTGAGAATGAAAATTTATTTTTAAAC